>PVKB01006308.1:0-66772 GCA_004027205.1 Ctenodactylus gundi | reverse complement strand
ACAGCTAGTAAACAAGGTGATTTTGACTATTGACAGGTATAAGTGGGAGGTGTTTTCTACTATGAGAATGGCATAGAGAAAATCTAGACAATCACACAAATTACAATTCATGAGAGAGGAAATTAAGTTGTCTATATATCTTTATCTTCAAATTAATTAATTTTTTTCTTCAAATTAGTGTATCTATTTCCCAGTTCTTTCTTCTCTTTTGCTCCCAAGACACAATGAAGACAGCAACTTCTTCTGTCCATAATGGTGTGTGTGCCTCTCCACAACAGACCTTGGACTGAAACTTTGAAAACAATGAACCAAAATAAACCTTTTATTCCTATAAGCTTATTATTTCAGGAACTCTGTCACCATTACAGAAAGCTAACTAACCCAACAGAAAAAGCTCATGTGGTTGTAATGGCTCTCACTGAGGCTCTTTACATCAGGATTAATCATGCTAACGTATGTCATCTATCATCACTTCTCTATCATTTTTTTTCAAATGAGGTAATAGCACAAAACATGAAAGTGGCTGAAAAGGTGCCGGCCAAGAAGTCAGAAGACCTCCTTCTCTCACTCCAGTTCTGAGATCTGACCCCAACTAAACCTCAATATCAAATCGTGCAACCTTGTATGATAAACCTCATCCTTCTCGGTGTCAGTTTCCTTACTTATAAGGTGAAACAGCTTGATTTGGAATACCCCAGGGCCTTTTCTAGTTCTAAAACAACCTAATTCACCAATATTAAATCCCTGGAGTGTTCTTGAAAGTAAGCTATATATTGAAGTCCTCCTTAGTGTCAACAGAAAATTAGAGAATTTCTAGTAAACAGTTGGAAAGTAAAGTGTGCACTGGAATGCATCTCAGTATTAACTGAAATGCCTTAAGGCAAAGTTAAAAAAAGTCTCTAAAATATTTACATATACTTAATAGAGATTAGCCAGGAAAAAAGAAGATTTCACCATGCTTTAATTCATGGCATTTTTTCATCAATTAAACTTAAATGTAATAACACTGTGACTCAGATTCTCTAATTAAAATGACTTGTACATCACTCCAAGTAACATTTAGTTAAAAAATAACAATAAGGATCTATTTGCAAAGGTAGCACTGCAGTGTTTTTACCCAGTGCACCCAGGTACGGGGTGGAAGTCTTCTTGAAAGCTGGGAGTATGTTTCCCTGCAGGAGAGAAAGGAGGTCCTTACAGAAAAAGCTGACAAAAACAGAAGCCAAATTGGGCTTTTTCTACATATTATCTCATTGTATCATTCCAATCTCACAATCCCAGCTGATAGTAGCACCTACATTTTATAGATGGTGAAACTGAGGCTTAAAAAAATCAGTCACATTTATCCTGTGGCACTTAACCCCACATCCAACCCAAACTCATTGCAGATGAAGGCACATGGGTCTCGTCCACTGCATGGCTTTGACTCTGTGTGGTGGCTGGGCATCCGACACTGAGGGACTATTGAGTCTCCATGGTAAGTAAATGATACATTCAAGATACTAATCACAAAGGATTCTACAAAATGCACACCAAACATTATCCAGGATATTAGTTTTCTTTCTAGTCTACATATTCTCTTACATAACTTCAAAATCACAGATCATTTAATAGTATCTCACTACTCATTCTTCTGCTATCAAAGAACGAAATATGGAACCTATAAATGAAACCTCCACGATTTACAGGTTTACTTTCCGCTATATATTTTCAGAACACTGCTAAGGACACACTATGGATTCTTGGTGGAAAACGGAAGCTGCCTTGTGGCAGTTCAGGTGGCAGGAATATTAAACCAAAGGCAAAATCACTTGATGAAAACAACACTGAAATGATAGAGGTTATCCAAGTAGGTCATAGGTAGGTCTGTGTCAAGCCACCTATAATTCACAGGATGTTCTCCACATCTAAAGAATCAAAGAAAAGTGGTCCTGCTGTAATGGCATTTCCTCTGGGACAGACTACAGCCTCAGCAATCACATCAGCACGACTCCCTCAACGTGGAGCCCGACTCTTGGCTACCTAAGTCTCTTAACAGATGCAGTCTGCTCAGTCCCGACAGCCTTGGGCTCCTCTGCCACAACCCTCCCAAATCCCACTGATCGTGCCTCAGATGTTCACGTAACACTGCCTTAACCCCTGTGACCATGAGCAACGCCTCTCCTGTATGTCCCACAGCGCAGCATCTTCTCTGTGGCCCGTCTAAGTTACAAGCACCTGTTCCCTGTCTGATTCTCACACCCCTCAGCTCTAAGTCCCATGAGAGTACAGCTACAGTTTGCTCACCATGGTACCTGTAGCTCTGCTCCCTGCCAGCATAGAACAGTTTACCTTCAAATGCTTGTTACATGAGTAAGAATTATTTTGACTGATATATTGTTGAGATGATCCCAATATTGATATTTTGTGAAAACTATCCAAATACAAAAACTATTCTTAAGAATTACATACATGGATCTTGAGATCATAATGTTAACAGTAAGTTAAATATCACATGGTTTTTCTTCTATGAGAAGACCAAAATATAAATAAATTTTAAAGTAAACTAAAGATGTAGGAAACAGGGACATAAACCTTTTTGGAAATGGAGAGAGGGATCAGGAGAAGAAGGAAAGGAAAAGAACAGAGAAGTGAGGGGTCATAAATGATCAAGATACGCTATATGCATGTGTCAATTTCCCCAGACAAGTGCAACTCATAGGGATTGCAAATTCACACCAATAAAAATGTAGAAGCATTCTAGAAAGCTACTCTCAAGCAGATAAACCCTTGAGAAAAAATGTGTTGGATGTTACAGTATTAAAGGGTAACAACTTTTCATGCTGTCTAAAGAATGTAGAGTATGACTGTGTATTTGAGGTAGTAGAAATCATATATTATACACACATACACACATATGCATGCACATGCATATATATACATACACATCTGTGTATATATGTACACACACATAAATGCATGCTTTTTACAGAAAAATATATGTACTATATGTGAGAATATATGTGTACATATTCTGTATTTGTGCCTTCTATATTATGTATAACAAAGACTTGTAAGTATGAAAATAATTTATATCATGAGTTTATGTATTTACCTATGTACACATATACACATGTACATGGAGTTCAAAGAAATAGTCTATGTATTGTGATAGTGTGATATATCAATATGTTTCATAATTATATATCTGATAATAATATACTTGAATAAAATAGATAATAACTTATCAGTATCTTTTAAAAGCATAGAAGCTATATGTGTGCATAAAATTGCAAAATGCCGTACTACCTCCACGACGTCTGGGAACCAAGAGGTCCATTTGCACACCTCCCGAGGCAGCCATGATGATGCAGGAACGCAAAGCTGGAAACACAGCCTGTGAATATTTGTTACCGTGTTTCTAAGGTCCCCATCATTACAAGATCTAATATCTTCTCAAATTTCAAATTAATGGCTTTAGAATTTGGGGTGAAATCTGCTTTTAATAATGTACATTTCACTCCTTGGTTAACAAGAGGTCACATCAATAATTGATGGCTTCTCTAGTCATTGAGCACTGCATCACTTTCTTGGCAGATTTTTTTTAAATGCGTGCTTTGTCTTCCTGAGTGCGTGTGGGAAAGGAACAGGGAAGTGTGGCATGATGCATTGGCCTTAGGTTTCTAATTTATGCTCTGAAGTCCTCTGACACATTGCTCCCTTTGACGGGCACAGAAACCCTGCTAGGAAATTGGAGTAAGATGAACAGGAATTGGCAAGAACAGTGAAGACATTATTCTATGTGTTTTAGAGAATTGGAGAAACTAAAATGCATAAAACTTACATATTTGATCTAAGAATACAGGCTCCACGAGAGAACAGGGGCAGTGTCTGGTTTTACTTTTATTACCCCTTAGTCCATTGTATGGCAGTTGCTCAATAAATATTTACTGAGTTAAATCATAAAAGAGTGAGTGAATGAATAAAGAAGTAAACAAATACTAAAATTTTCTGTAAGAAGAGAATCTCAAATCTAATATCCTGATTATGAACTTACTATTATATAAAATAGCCTATTTTCCGGCAAATATTCAGAATAGCTTGAGCAAAATAATTACATATTTGCTAAGCAGACAACTAAGAATTTTATCCCTATCTCAAAAGGCAAAAATATTGTGAAAGTTTTCCAAATTATCTTACTTATCCATACAATTAATGTTTATTTCATATCTATCTACCTATACAGAGATACATAAACACTCATATATATGAACGAAATGGAAGTAATATATTATTTTATAGATAATATATTTTATACTCTTACAAATATATTTATATTTAAACTAGTACCTACATATATTATACATAAAATTTTATGTAATACACACCATCAGCAAAAACATATGTTATTTTAAACAGATATATGTGAGTGTGTGTATATAATATACATTATTTTCTTGACTTCTAAGTGCATGTGTGTGTATATGTGTATGTATATAGATACCAGCGGATGTGTGTACGTGTAGGGGCGTGTGTGTAGATTCACATATGCATGTATGTCTGTTTTATGAACAACAGTAAAAGAGAATTGGGTCTTTTAGATTATTATCAGGTATTCCTAAGGCATAGATTAACACCTCCACCAACAGCAAATCATGTCACACCAACATCGCACTCATGGTGGAGTACCCAGGATGATGAACGCATTAGTGCATCAGTGCCACAGCCTAACGGTAGTAGTGCACCCTAGATTGTAGTAAGCAGAACTAATACACATTAGGGTAGATCATTTTCCTACAGTAATTACTACAATACTGCATTATCCATAAGAAAATTGCCACGTGCTTTCAGGAGCCATAAAAAACAGTATCCATCTCCCATTTCGTCACCGTGAGAGAGCGCAGCCAGTCTCGCAGAAGACAAAACTCCCATTGAGACACAGGCCACATTTCATGATCACTGGAGAATTGAATTTCTGTGCTCAGGCCCAAGTCACCACTCAGAGGTGGAACAGCCTTACTGCCATGTGGGGTGTCCGGAGGCAACACGCGCCCAGAGCCATGAGCAGAAAAGGGAGCGCACACTTGACCTACACACAACGGTGAATCATTCCTGTAGTTGGGGACTGAAGCACGACGCTGACAAAGCAAACTCCAAGGCCTAGAGAAGGAAAGGAGAATCCCACTCTAATGCAGATATTTGCATCTAGTGTTAAAACTGCTCCCAGAAACTCTAAAATAAACATTTCTCTCTCAAGAGTTTATCAAAGGTGCCATCAGAGCATCCTTATAACTAGGTGACCTGCTTTGTTTTCATAAACCCACATAAAATGCAAAAGAGTTTTTCAGAATCATGTCATTCACCAGGAGGGACTTCACTTTCCAAGTCCAACCCTCCAAGGACAGCCACAAGGGACAGAATCTTTTTCAGGAAATGATGGCAGTTCCTCCATAGACAAGGTCAAGAGAGAAAAAAGGAGAGATAGTTTTGTTCTTTTGAAGAGGAGAAATACAAGACTTTAACAAAAGTTCTATAAAATTGTTGACGATATTTTCTCCACTCTTATACCTGCCCTGGTGGCAAGCACAATACTGCCCGATAAATATTTGTTTAGCAAACTGGAACACTTGATTGGTCTATAATTAACATAAGTCAATCACATAAGAGAAGAACTTGATCCTGATGAAAATATTCAGAGACACAGTCTAGATCTTCCCAGCTCTCTTCCCTCTGGAAGAACTTTGAAGACTATCATGGGAAAAGTGGCTACAGTGACTTAAAGCAGGGACACATAAGATCCTCCAAGAAGTCAAAGTCTACTCTGATGACCTACAGCATCCCAGCCTTTTCCCTAACAGACCTACAAAGTAGTTTTTAAGAGTTTCACTTATTCAGAAAATCCTTTCATGTTCCTATATCTTCTAGGGTTTTACCTATTCTAGGGTTTTACCTATTTTGTCTTCCAGCAGGTTTGGTGTTTCTATTTTGATGTCCAATTCTTTGATCCATTTTGATCTGACTTCAGTGTGGTGACAGATATCGGTCTAATTCCATTCTCATGCACATGGAGATCCAGTTTTCCCAGCTCCATTTGTTAAAGATTCTGTCTTTTCTCCAGTGGATTGTTTTGGCCCCTTTGTCAAAGGTCAGGTGACCAAGGGTGTTTGGGTTTGTTTCAGTATCCTCACTTCTGTTCCACTGGTCCTCCTGTCTGTCTTTGTACCAACACCATGTAGATTTAATCACTCAACAAGGTGAAGAGACAACCCACAGAGTGGGAAAAGATAAACTTCAAAGAAAAGATTGATATCTAGAATGTACAAAGAATTCATAAACATAAAACTCCCTAAGATAAATGACAAATAAAGAAGTATGCCTTTGAAATGAAAAGAAGCTTCTCAGAAGAAGTATAAATGGCCAACAAGTACATGAAAAAGTGTGCCTCATCACTGGCCATCAGAGAAATGCAAATAAAAACAACGTTGAGGTTTCACCTCACTGCAGTAAGAATAACCTAAATCAAGAACTCTAAAAAACAATTGTTGGTGAGGCTATGGAGAAAAAGGAACTCTACTCCACTGCTGCTGGGAATGCAAGCTGGTACAACCATTATGGAAAGCAGTCTGGAGATTCATGAGAAAGCTGAAAATAGAAATTCCATTTGAGCCAGTTATAGCTCTACTGGGCGTGTTCCCAAAAGAAATAAAGTCAACATACCAAAAAGACACATGCATATCCATGTTTATAGCAGCACAATTCATAACAGACAAATCCTTGATTCAACCTATCTGCCCATACATAGAGGAATGGTTAAAGAAGATACGGTACTTATAAACAATTGAATATTATGAAGCCATAGAAAAAGACAGGTATGAAACTTTTGAATGAAAATGGAGCCACCTTGAATCAATAATGCTCAATGAAATGGACCAAACACAAAAGACTGATCATAGGTGGATGTTCCTCTTATAAAATCCACACAATCATAGCATACAAAGGCCCCAACATGAGTAAGAGGATAGAAAGAAAGGTAATCGTCAGAAAGGGATGAATCTCTGAAAAAGAAGAGAGCAGAGATGCTATCTGATTCCCCAAATCCCATATCTCTAAGGTATTATAGAATTCAGAATTCATGCATGAATAGCGACAAACACACACACACACACAAAGCTAATATTGCATACATAACATGCATAATACAATTTTTAAATTCCTGAATCACGTACTTCTTGATGTACTGGTCTGAGATTCATTTGAATTTTTTGATTATCGTTTTTTTATTTATATGCTTTTAACTCATTGCTGACTTCTCCATGCTCAATACTGTTCAAATTATGACTTTCAAATAATACAGCAGAATTTCGATAGGAAGAATAAAAGACTTCCATTTAACCAGTGAGTAAACTGGGACTAAGACATGCAGCAACAGTCACTCCAAACATCACACCTGCCCAGGGCAGAGCAGAAACATGAGCCAGGTGCTGTTTGCTCTTCTCTTAGCCCAAGCTGCTTCAGCAACTAAATGGGAAAATCAGCCTGTGACAAAGGTCAGAAGGTCAGACACGTGATACAGGTCAGAAGCCAAGACACACAGAACAGTAGGAGGGAAACCACAGCAAGAATACTTAGCAGAAGAATGCCACCACATCAAAGCATAAACACTTGCCAGCTAGTTTCCTAGAGTCTAATTTCCTCCCTTCTCATTCTAGGCAAGATCTCAAGGCAACAGCAGAAACCTGTTCCAGGAACTGCATTGGAGTAGGAATTGATTGAAACTTGCATTAAACAATATAATTTATAGGCCTGGTGTCTCAGACCTATAATCCCAGCACACTGGGAGGTTGAGGCAGGAAGATCACAAGACTGAGCCCAGCCTGGGCAACTTAGCAACCTTGAACACTCAAAATTAAGACCAAAAAACAGGCAGGGGAAATAGCTCAGTATGAAGGCCCTGGACTCTATCCCCAGCACTGCAAAAACAAGCAAACACAACAACAAAACCAGTGTAACAAATAACTCTTGCATCAACTCGCTGAATTACAATTTTCCCCCTCCTCTCATGAGGCGAGTCCTTAAGAAGGAAGTTTCAATCTTGTTTCCTTGCGTCTGTTTCACGGTAAGCAGAACTTTCTAAGTCACTGTATTTATGCCATTGGGGTAGAACAGAAGGCAGGAACACACCTCATTTGCACTGGCAGTAATATTATGATTACCATTCTTCACTATTACAATCTGTTCTTACTATGTGGCAAACACTATTCTTAGTGGGGTTTTTCTTTTAATTTCCATTAGCATTGTAAAAGCTCTGTAAAATGGGTATTACATTTCTCCAGGTTGAAAACAAAATTAGGAAACCGGGAGCCTGAGAGATTATATAACTCACTGTCCTGGTTTGCACCCAGAAAACAGCAGAGTTGGGATCTGAATCCAAGTGGGTTTGACATCAAGGCCCATTTTTTAGCCACAGCTAAATGGAGGATGCCTGGTTTTGTGAGTGCTAATCGTACCTTTTGACAAGCTGCATGTTCCCATTTAAAAAGAGTGACTGAAAGGCTCGATATAGCCCATTAATTTTATACCCACTTGTATCCAAATCTCTTCAATTCCCTTTGCAGCTTTTCTGCTTTGCTTTTAAACTCTTCTTCCCTCTGCGGCTCTTGCCCTCTGTGTGCAGACATGGAAGTAAAGTCTACAGGTTCCTTCTGGCCAAACCATTCAACATTTGAAGAGCCAGTGAAATCACACCTTCTACTTTCAATTAAATAATATTTAATTCACACAGTACTTTCTTCACGGAAAACTCCAAGAGCTGCAGGTAGTTTTCATCAGATCTTCTTAATAGCCGTTTGCTTACGCTTAATTTTGATTCCTTTAGGTGACAAATTAGCTTCATCCCTTAATCCTATAGCAAAAGAAAATTGGTCCTATCCTGTCCTCTCTTAAAATTCAAAAGCCACTAAAGCAAACAAAACAAAAGGCCAAACTGCATATAATATTTTTTAATTAGAAAAATTATGTTCTATGTTACCCCATGATGGATGCTAATAAGAAAAATGATGCTGTTTATTGATTGTGGAGTACATGCTATGTGGCAGTTAACACACGATACAGATTACATCTTCCCTTAACACGGAATCCGAGTGTAAGACACAGACTCACCAGACTCACTTTGAATAGAGCAAATTTAACCCCTGCAAAACACAGAGAAAAATGACAGATGAGGACGGAAGAGAAAGAAAGTTTATTGGATCAATTATTGTAAGAATAAATCACTGCAATCTAATGATCCCCAGTTAGAAAATATTTACCAGCCTCCTACACAAAATAGGACTCAGGGTCAAAGAATAAATTCCCATTTCCAACAGCATATTTGAAACGGCTTATTTCGGCTACTTAGCGATTCTGTTCCTGATCTGACTTTATCAGCCAGAGGCTGTTATCACCAGCCCCGTTTTACAGATGCTCACAATGAGTCTTGAATAAGGTAAGTCACTTGCCCAAGGAAACCCAGCTCAGCAGGGTTGGAGCCACGCTGAGGCTGACTGCTAAGTTTAAGTGCTCTCAGGCCTGCTCATCGCCTGCCTATGGGACACCAGGCTATTGAAAAGTCAGCAAGCATTTAGAGGACAAAAGAAAGGGAGCGATGCTTTGTTTTGTTTTGTTTTGTTTTTCTAAACAGCGCAGTAAAGGTATGATAGTACCTGGACTGAGGAGCACCCATACAGTGGTACCCTTAGGAGTAATTTTCCCAGTGGTATCCAAGGGGCTGAAACAATCCATCAGGCATCTTTTCCTTCCTAAAAGGGACTTCACTATTGAAAGAGGTTGTCATTTATGTTTGACAATTTCTCCTGAGGTTAAAAAAAGAAAGCGTAGAAGTTGCCAGAAAATGTGAATTGGAGATAAAATGTCCCAGCCTTGTCAGAGGCTCAGGCCGCGAGCTGGTACTAAGCTGAGGATTAGAATCCTGGGCTTCCCATTTCCAGGCGAACATTCTTGCATGCACATTCTGGCCATTTTCCTCTGCCTTGGCTGAACAAGCCCCTGTCTGTGTAATCCCTGTGTTGTAGGCAGTAACCAGTTAAAGGCTCCTGAGCAGATTTAAAATGTTCTGAAGCTCCAGGACCCCAGAGTTCTTTTGATCCTGCCTGGAAGATTCAGTAGAAACACTTTAATATATACCAGTCACAAAGAACTGAAAGGGGCTGTTTTGTTTCCTGGGGTAAAAGTCTTCCAGGGGGTTGAGGGGAGAAGTAGTCTGTAGGGAAGCTGGTCTTTGTGCTAATAAAATAGGCTTTTCAGGTGGGGAAAAAGAAAATTTCACAGATACTGGGAAGATTAAAAAAAAAAGCATGCCTACTAATAGTGTGCCATAGACAGTCATCACTTCACAGGTGACACAGGCACAATGCTAAGCACATTACATGTGTCCAGCGCATAACTAACAATCACCTACAAGGTAGTTCCAGTAATTTTGTTTTTACAGACAAAGCAAAGAAAAATGGAAGAGGTGTTTTTCTACCCCCTCCCCCCCCCCCAAGGTCATAAAGATAAAAACTGGGACTTCCGGGATTCTACCTCACGTCACCTAGATTTTAAAGGTCATGTTCCTTGCAATACGCCCAGTGCCTCAAATCCAGAGATGCAGCAGCTCCCCAGGAGAAGGATGGCAGAAGCAGGAGGACACAGGAGCAGAGGTGTAAAATTGCTAAGAAAGGAAGAATCCTACAGGGCCAGAAAGGAAGTTGGGCCAGCTTTGCAAGAAGAGCTGCAGAGTCCTCTCAGAAATGACAGTGAGCAGATACCGCAAAAGAGTGGTTTTAGTCACTGCAGTGTGCACAGAAGATGACAAGAGAAGCAAAGAAGAAGGGAAGAGAAACCCAAATAACATAGAAGAGTCCAGATAGAACTGTTACCAACTTTGGCCTTGAAGAAAGATGGCTCGCTGAAAGAAACACATATATAAGCGTCAGTCTGAAGCTGATACTGCTCTATGTAAATGCTCAGTTTAATATAATTCAGTGTGAGTCAGAATCACTGTGATATAATCAGTCTGTCATTAAGACAAGTTCCAGTTAAAAACATTGATCATGTTAAAAATGAGAAGGGCTCTGCACCGAGCCAAGGAGAGGGCCCAGACAAGGCCTGCACTGGTGGGTTCTGGTTGGTTCTACCGATGTCTTGGTCTACCTGGAGGAAAAGCTAGCGCTAGTACAGCTCGACACACTAGAAAAGAGAAACACACACATGCCACACCATACCAGAGAGAGAGAGAGAGATCAGTATCCGGCGCAGAGAGTACTTTGCTCCGGTTTTTACATCTTGCCATGAATGACTGTGCTCACAGTGTTGTTTTTAGGTTACAATTCTTCTCTAACCTTCCAAACACCGTCCTCTTTTAAAAACTACTTTACCCCTTGTTACTATGCTGCTCACTACCCCTCAACAGTAGAGCAGCTAGACTTCATAGTCTTTGTATGACAATATGTTTATGATTCTTGCCATGACCACTGCACATCATCATCGAGCACCTTTCTGTTGCTGCAGCAAAATACCTGACACCTGTAACTTACGGACACAATGTTAAATTTGACTCTTATTTCAATTCTCAGTCACCTGGCTCCAAGGTAGAAGAGCCTAGCAGAGGAAATCTGCGCACCTCGTGGCAGCCAGGAGGCAGAGAGGGAAGGGAGGAGTCAGGAGCGGAAATCTGCCCTCTGAAGCTATGCTCCCAGTGACACATCTGTTCCAATCGGGCCCCACCTCTTAAGAGGACATTCCGCCATACTGGAGTATCACTGGTGAATACAGCGCTCTGCGATCCAATCACCCTCTCAAAGCCCTATCTCTGATTATAGGAGATTTGGGGGAACGTTTAAGAGTTAAAACACAGCAAGCAAATACAACTGTGCATATCCCTCTCACTTTGATTCTGACACTTTTTCCTTCCTCACTGTTCATACCTCATCTTATTTCTCCTCCATTGCACAAAATTCTACACACCTCTCCGGGTTCAGCTAGAGTCCTGTTATCGGGGAAATCCTCACCAATCACTCAGGTAAGCATCTACCCTTATCTCCATAAGCCTCTCCATGAACTCATCTCTTCCTTCCGCATTCAAAATGTCACTTACGTGCTCATTCCTCTGGTAGACTTTGGGGAAGATGTGAGTCACACTTAGTTTTTCATGCTTACTGATTTATTGAGTAAAACAATGAAGAATCTCTCTCAGCAATCTAGCATGCTTTTGAAGGTGAGGTAAATTCTAGTCAGTTTTCCAAAGGACACCTGACAATGAGTCAAACTCAGAAGAACCTCAAAGGCAAGACAAACCACAAGTCCAGTGAGTCTTGGAAATGCTTAGAATGAAGAAAGTGCCCTTCAGAGGACATGAGAGAGAAGACGATCATATCCACAACACATTGATGTTGTAGTTTCGAAGCCCTTGCCCAGCTGTGATGATGTATCCCACCTTTGGTAACAGAAGCGGATAAGAGAGTAAATATGACTGAACTCAGTACCTTTCAATCCAAAGAAGTACGAACCTCCCCCACTTAAAATGCAAGGCCCCAGATCACTCAAGAAGTGAGTAGTGGCCTTAGGTGTGATGGTGGCAAAATCTAAGTTTGTTTTTTTTTCCCCCCCATTGTAAAACAGCTTCTGCAGAGGAGGAAAATTTCCTACACATTGGTCTGAACTGCTCTCAATTGAAAAATATTTCCCAGTCAGAAACACAGAAGAGGATACTCTGAAGCAAGCACTCTGTTTCTTACTCCCAGGTACAGGTGGATCTGATCAAAGCCTATCAGATCAGCTCACAGGGCCTGGTTAGGCAGTAGGATTGGCTCCTCCCTTGCCTCCACCTGCCCCACTCTGTCTCTTTTGAGAAAGTTTTTTCCCCTTTCCATTTCTTCAAAACACAAAGCCTACACTGCTATCTATACCAACAAACCCTACAAAGGCCTGGGCCAGAGGTGAGCAAGAGCACTTTCTCTAAAGGACCAGAAAAAATAAATTTAGGCATATTATCACAACTACTCAACTCTGCCATTGGAGCACAAAGGCAACCATCAGTAATAAATAAAGTGACTGTGCTCCAATAAACCTTTATTTTACACAAACAGATGGACAACCAAATTTGGCCATGAGTCAGCTGCAACCCCTATTCTAGGCCCAGGACAATGAATGTCCTCCCACGCCAGATTTGATCAATGAACAGTTGGGTTCATAGCGTTTGGTACTCAGGAGATTCCAGAGCTTCTAGTGCGCTCAGTAATAAAAATGTTAGGATCAACTATTGATATGTGCTACAGGTGTCAGAATGATTGGAGTGGTAGTGTGACATATCTGCCATATATAACTAGGCTTTAAGTGCATGAAAGAGTTTCTAAAGGAAAAGTCCAAGAAATCACAGAGTTTTCAAGTTGCATCAAAGCTAAACAATTCCAAGCTACCACTCAGCCATTGCCTCTTTCCCAAGTGAATTTCTTTTCTTTTATTTTCTCTTTTCTTTTCTTTTCTTTTCTTTTCTTTTCTTTTCTAAGAGGTCACAATTCAGGAGCCCATAAAAAGTAAAAATCTATCTATAGACAAAAATCTATAAGTAAATCACACTTGGAGTTGTAGGATTAGGCAAAAGTCCTTTTTTTATCTAAGGTTTTATGCCAGATTATACATGAAAAAGAAAGCATCTTTCTCTCTCTGTAGTGAAAGCAATTACAGCAGGTAGGAATTGTTTTCCTTTTTGAAACCAACTCACCATTAATAACTGCCAAGAAAGCCCTTTCTACAAGCATTGTAGTAGTCAACAATGAAGATGGTTCAAGACACGTACTTTAAGTTAATATGGAATTTGCAAGTAAATACATAAAGCTTCAGCACTGTAAAGCTAATTTAAAAGGGACATTTCTCTTTATGATTCCCTGGAGTATTACAGACTCTCTGATATTCTTCTGCCATAACGTAGGATTCATTAAAGAACTGAAGCCATAATTGTCTACATCAGTATATACAGCTTGACTGGATAAATCATCCAAATGAATTGGACAATACGGCTTTAAGTCATTACATGAAGTTCTCTTCCTGACCCTTCGCAGGTGGACAGGAATCATCAAGACTAAAATTTTGTTATGAGAATAGTAGAGAAAGAAATTCAAAGAGAATTTCCCAATCACGATCATTCTTACACACATTTTCTTCTTAACTGTAATCCTGAAGAATGAAAATGAGAGAAACAGGTGAAACCATAATACATAGACATACATGTGAATGTTTTTAATTATATAATAATCATGAATATTTTATCTTAGATTTTATTTTTACATTGATATATCATCAATAAGTAGACTGGAAAAGTAGGTGTAATTTAGTGACAAATATGTATGTGTGTAATTATTTTATTTACTTTTCCTTAATTTCTTTTCTTCCCTTTGCCAGTCACGTCACCATGATTTTCTAATGGCAGGGTAAAGACACAAAGCAACAAAGTGACAGAGAAGCAGGAACTATGTTTGCAAAATGATATCTTCTCAATCAATGAGAGGTCATGTGATAACAGGAAACTTAAACACAACTTTTACACTAAACTCAGTACTGATTTTACTGACAACAACTTAGGAAGAGTAAGGAAATGCCGAGCTGATTAGCCAGATATAGATGTAATTTTGTCTGTTTGGGATTTCTGTGCATTATCATTCATAAAATATGCATGACTTTATTGACCTTCTCAGGAGAACAAGAGATTGCTTCCCTTTAGAATATAAAAAGTCAGGGAAAAGTTGAGTCAATAGCGCTCATCTGAAATGCTGTGGTAGTATGATGAGTGGCCCACATTCGAACGTTTTGATCTCTCTCTGTTGTTGTCTACTTTGAGGACTATTTCAATGATTGAAATTCTAAATGGGATATTGTGACTAAAATCAGAAATGGAGATGCCTGATTTATTCTGTGTCCTGTGCGCTGCGATCAACCCACAAACATACATGTATTCATTACAATAAAAAGAGGCTTCTATGCTAACAAGGAACCCTGGAGATGCTACTTCCCATGTTTCCTTTGGGCTGGTAGCAGACAACAAAGAAAGCAGCATATGTACCAGTTCCGGCAAGCCTGCGTCTACAAGATTACCCAGAGCCTCTCCCCGCGTTGCTTTCTAAGCCATGGTATTCCCTGACCTCTTGTGTAGAAGGTAGAGCTGTATTAGATGTTGTTGAACATATTTGATATGAAAGCATTGTCTGTTTGCTACCCGTATCTAACGAGTCTCTCCCCTAGAGTTGCCAGCAAGGTGCTGATTAATTAACTGAAGTAGCGAAGCTGCATCACGCAACAGCTGTTCAGAGAGTTGTCATTAACTTGGTCCCCTTTCCTGTCTATTAGCTTTCTCGCAGCGATCCTACTAAAATGCAAATCCAGGAAACACGGCATTAGGTGCTAGAATCTACCTCAACCTCTTTGCCTTCTTAGATACAAAAGGAGTCGTGAAGGGTTGAAGCTGATTTTTTTTTCTTCAGGTAAGCTAGGATGATAGGCCAAAAGGAAGACAGTAAGAGATTTTAGGTACTTCTGGAGGGCCATTTGCCTTCTCACCCATCGATGGCAGAGGACAAGAAGACAGCCCATTGGATTCCATGTCAGCTGGAGCTGCAGGTCTTCCACGCTCACTGTGTAGCTCAGCCCGCAGTGGGACTGCTCTGTGGTGAGAAGGGAAAGTCCCTGTGAGGCAGTGAGGGGATATGGTGGGCAGAGAGGGGCTCGGGCAGCTGCTCCTCCAGAAGGGTGACAGCTGGCAAAAGCTCCAACCTGCAGGCCTTGGCTGCCCCGGAGAGCAAGGGTGATCATTCAGAGGAGCAGAAGCCCTATCAAGTGGCAAATTGAAGGGAGAGCCAGGCTGTGAGACTCAAGTACACCACAAAATGTTCTGTGGTGAGGGCTGGAGACTGGAACCACTTACACGTGATGAAATGTACTGAGTTCCTTCCTGGCCTCCTTCCTTCCTTCTTCCTCTCGTCCTTCCTTCCTTTTCTTCCTTCTTTCGTTCCTTCCTTCCTCCATCTCTCCCTCCCTTTTCTCCTTTTCCCACTTTTCTATTTATTCCTTCTGTCCTGCCTTCCTTCATTTATCTCTACCTTTCTGTTCATCCCTCCTTCCCATTTTCCTCTACTTCTTTTTCTCCTTCCATTCTTGGCTTCATTTCTTTCTCTTTCCATTTTCTTTCCTCCCTCCTGTCTTCCTCCTGGGCTCCCCCCACCACTTTCCTTGTTCCTTCATGCCTCTCTCCCTTTCTTCCCTTCCTTCCTGCCTTTCTTCCTTCCCCCCTCCGTTCCTTCTGTTCACTTTCCACTTTCTCCCTTTTTTCTTTCACACACATTTCCAAGTCTACCTGCAGTGTATAAAAGGCCACATCTGCCACATGCGGGCCAACAAAATTAATTCATAACATAGGCTGTCACCGTTTCATCCCAGGCCTCACCTGATAACCCCGCTAAGCTCTGTTTATTCCCTCTGACATGAATCGCACAGACTTGGTACTACAGAGCTCGATGTTAACACTTTCTGTCACAGCGATGGTCACCCGCTGCCATTTCACTTGCTAGAGCTTTCCTTCACATTGGACTTACTTTATTGAGAAGCTAAGGAATTCTCCACGTGTAAAAAAGAAAGTAGAAATTAAAGATGTCCTTAAATAGCGCATAATCGGGTCATCCGGACATACGATAAAGAAGCCAAAGGCATCCTCCGATGCAGCAGGTGCTTCTTCTTTTAATGAAGCAGACAAGTGCAGAAATGAACGCATTGATACAGACAGAGCATCTGCCTCGTGATAAAATTAAGTCTCGTGACAGGAATAAATCACTGTGGGGGAGAATACAACCCGTCATCCAACGTGATTTTTTTTCTTTTCTTTCTTATGTGACAGGACTTATTGGATTCCCCGATGCTCAGCAGCTAAGTGTATCCACAATTTGATGATAAATCAGAAAGACTGCAGGATTTGAAATTTAACAACTACTTATTTTTTGTGATACAGAGATAAGGGAAATTTTGGGTGAGTACCTGTTAAATTGGGAATGTCCCTTTTTTCCTTCTAATCTGATTCTCCGACTCTGTGTCACACCACCACGCAGTGCCAGCAGCCAGCAATGAGCAAGACAGATTTTGGACGAAGATAAATAAGAGAAGTACTTATCTTTCCCAATATTCAGTTTTATCTAAAGCGTCCCACAGACAGGTTACCCTTTGACATAAAAATACAGGGTTCTTACTACACTCTCCTTTTTAGCCCCTTCAAGACTTTTTCAAAATGGCACTGAAAGCATGGTTTTTCTTTTTTCTTTTTTCTTTTTTACCATTTTCACATTGGAACAATTGCAAAAGAATGTCCATATATCATGTTAAAACTACACAGGAACTAACAGAGTTCAGAATTATTTTACCATGTTTGATAAAGGCCGCTTGCAAAAGGATACCTTCATTTTGTGATGCTATCCTTTGTAATGATATGCTACCAACCAGTGGGTGTGGGGGCACACGACTCATTTCTCTGGTTTCCACCTGCATCTCTCTGCTTAGTTTCTTATAGTGCCTTGAGCTCTTGGCTAGCCCTCGTGTCAATCTCAAGCTCCCACACTGAATGACAGAGATTGCCCTTGGACAAAAGGGAATGGGAGAAGTACATGATTTTTTTTCTCTCCTGGTAAATTTTTTAATATGAGAACAGGCTACTGCGTATCTACAAAAGGAACTCTAACCACTGTGCGTAAACATAGTAACAACGAGCAATGAATGTCCCAGAGAACATCAGAAATGGTGTATTTTTAAGGGAAAGTCTATTTCCAAAGCCATCCTAGAATTGTTCCTTCGTAAATGAAATCCAGCTCCCCATAAAGCTGCTACCGCTCATTTTTTTCCCGCCTACATCTGGTCTTACTTACAAAGGGGAGAGGGTGGGGTGGGCTGGAGGGACATTAAACGTTGATCACTGGTAATTACAGGAATCTCCTTCAGGAGGCTTCGCTGCCACACACTCAGCCCCTCTTGAGAGAAAAAGTGCTAACTCCATGAGACACACAGAAAAGCTGTTAAAGCACTGTAAACTCATACAGTTGGATACCAGCCTTTAATTACAGTGTGGCACCAAATGGACACTCTTCAATTATCCGAAGAGATCTAATGAAGCTCTTAGCCCAAAAGAAAGGGAAATAATCACCCACGTCATACATCAAGAGCAAAATGTATAAGGAAGCAGAGCAAGGAGACATCAATCAGTCAAGTGTCGTGATCATTGGAAGACAGTCGCGTGGTTGCTTATGTTTCACACAAATTGGATGATGAGAACAAAAACGAAAAGAGAGAGAAAGAACTTAAAGAAAACCATTTCTGGGAATGTCTGGAAGTCTGGAGCCTGCCTCTGCCTTAGAAATTCAGTTCCACCTGATTCATCATTTCCAGAGAACAGAAATCACTGATCTCCTTGCAATTTGCTACTCAGACAGTGGAAAAAGGATTAAAATAAAAAGCCAAGAAAGAGATCCCGGCATAATCTCAGTGTTAATTATGGTTCTCAAAAGTGCCTATTGCTTTTTTAAAAATCCAATCATGGGAATTTTTTCTAGTTTTATTTTTCACAAAAATACAAATAAACAAAAGATGAGAGACACAATATTGACTTGGCAAGTTATGCAGGACGCTCAAAATAAAGAACCAGAAAAATGCACCTTGTAGAGCCCTTCCCTGCCATCACCAACTCAGTTTGGATTCAGCTACCTGGCACACCACACATGTAGCACTTTATTTTCCTGTGACTAGGTCTCTTCAGACATGTTAAATGTGATGGGGGGAAGGGGTTAAGGAAGAATTTACTCAGCATACATATGAGACTCCGAGTCCACCTCACAGAGTCCTGAACCTTTTCCATAGTAGAGTAAACAAATTTGAAATCGAAATCTGTGTGCATTTCAATCTTACTAGCTTCATGTAGTTTGATTCCTCCCTTAATCACCACAGACAAATCCACTTTTATGATCTTACATGGAATCATCATCATGTTTGGAAACTGTTTATAAAGGATAAGAATAAAATGGAATCCAATGCTTCTTATTTTTCACAAGGGAAACTATGAGACCTGGAGGGGTAGAGAGAGGGCTCCCACACAAACAGCATGTATCCTTGAACACAGAGTCCAGTACTCTTTTCACCACACCGGCTGTCACACATCATGCTTTCTTACCTTTCAAGAAGGGTGATATTGTGGTTTGCATGTGGAATGTCCCCCAAAAGTCTCACGCATTTGGATGCTATGAATTATCTATGGAACCATGTGCTTTTAGGAAATCAGAGCCTGGTCTAGAAGGGTGGATTATGGGCATACGGAGGAAGACAGTTGTTGAATTGGATTAGAGGTGGTGTGGTGGGGGCTTAAACCTGGAAGGGGCCAAACACTGAGGCCAGACCCAGAATAAGTGTATCACTGGGATGGGACCTAGAAGGATATATGCAACTTCATCCCTTCTTTCTGGACTTGACTGGACTTAACTTGAGGAGGCTTCCTGTTTTCAATGTCATGAGGAGTTGCTCACACCTCTGCCTTTGCCATTTCCTTCCACCACTGCTGGCCATCCATGAATGGACTGGAACCTTCTGAAACTGTGAGCTAGAATAAATTTTTCTCCATTTATTTGTGTATATTGAGTATTGACTCACATCAATGGAAAAGTGACTAATACAGTGGAGTTCCTAAGGAAATCAAAGCTATGTTCCTTGAGGCTTTGTGAACTGAGCACAATATATTTTTTACAGTACTTGAGGGTGAAAACAGCTTTAGAGTAGGTGAGAGAAGAGAGAAGAAAGGAGAAGAGAAAAATGTAAAGTTAAAATTTTGCTGCTTCAGGATGGGGCTTGAGGATGGGCTCTCCGCTAGTGAACACACCCCAGTTGCTATGAGGAGTTGTTCAGTTGACATTTGTTTCAGGTGTCAAGGATCCAGCCATGCAGACTTTTTCACAAAAAGCATTATAGGCTCAGAGAAATGAAGGCACAGAGATCTTAAAGCAGAAATGAACCCCAAGATTAGGACAAATAAAATAAACCAAAAAAAAAAAAAAATAGGGCAACCACAGGGACTGAGGACAGGAAGGAGCAAGGAAGAAGGCAAGGTCAGTGACGATAGGTACTTTTACACTATGAAAAAAGAATTTGGAATTTATTTTAGTGGTAACAGGAAGTGAATGAAGGGTTTTAAGCAGAGGTGTGATAAAGATCAAACTTTTTTTTTAATCACTTTAACCGCAGTGTGAAAAATGAATTGAAGGACTGAGATAACACACATGAAAGTCCATTTGGAAAAAAAATATGTTAAGGCAAGATCTAAATGGATGCTGTGACTGTCATTATATAAACAGCAATATGAGCTTCAGAAATAATAATGCAAAGATGTTTTTCTCAAAGAATGACTTAAACTTGGGCACTCGTCAAAGGCATATGGTTTGTCCCTGTTCTGAAACACTGAATGATAGGTCTTGAAGTGGAGAAAAGATGAAACTGAGGTTGGGCATCACTGGCTTGAGTCATCGTTGGAATTCAAGCCATCTGTGTTGCTACAGCTGACTAAGAATGCCCAAACTTTAACATGGGCAAGTCTCTGGCGCTCAAAGCCGTGACCATTCTAGAATTCTGCCACCTAAGCTTTCTGAGTTGAAGAGAAGGAAAATAATGCATCCAAAAAAATCCAAAAAAGAAAAAAAATACACTGGTTTCCAAATGATGTAGCATATGTGGCATGAGGGCAGAAATCAGCACTTGAATCAGGAAGGGAATGTTTCATGATGTTTGGGTTTAAACTTGAGATGATTAAAATGCAACTGGTAACTTACTGTGAGAAACAGGTAGAAAAGTCCTGCTCTAGAGATAAATTAAAACTGTTCAATTTCCTTCTACCAATCTCCATTCACTAGTGACTACACACTATTAACTTACGGCAGATTTTGCCTCTAAGGCACCTGCTTGGGAATGATAAATTCCCAGGGATGTTCAGATAAGGCAGAAAATGATGGGGACAGCTTATTAACTTCTTTAAGGAAATCACTGGTTGTGTTACTGGTCTCCAGTAAAAGATAAACAACTCAACAGCTCAAGAACAACACTTGATACATTTATGAAACAATTAAAGGTCTTAGAGTCGAGTAGACAAACTTCACAAAGAACACTGGGCTTCACATAGAAATTGATCTTGGCTCTATCTCTTGCTACCTAAGTGATTTATGGGTTTTTATTTGTAAGATGAAAGTCATGTTGACCAACACAACAGATTGTGGGGAGTGTGAAAATGAGACCAAGTGTGTGAGGTCCATTGCAGGAACCCCAGAAAAGTTCACCCTGTGCTAGCCCTCCCCATTCTATACTTGCTCGGGAGTTTTTCAGTAGGATTCGTCACCTATAAAGACTCTACCTTTCCACAGATAGAGATGACAGCTTCAAAGAAATGAGAATCTTTAAGATAGGAACCTGAAGAAATTTTGTGACTCCCTGCATTATTCCTAAGAAAGAGGATTTAAAGTTTTTGAAAAATATATCAATAGCGATAAAGAGTGGCTTAGTGAAAATTATAAGCACTAACCTTGCAAGGGGATTCAAATTCATATTTTAGTGTGAAATTAAAGAAGTTTTTGTACCCCCAAAATAGCTTTTTTTTCAAAATGGGTACTCAAGAAGGTTGAGAAAATAGGAACTTAAAAAATGATGCAGGACTCTTTGTTCTAGACATTGCTAGGAACAAAGTCTGCTTGATATGCTGGAGAGAGCTAGTGATGGTGGCCTGGAAAGCCCTGTCCCAGTCCACCCCTAGAGCTGGGTCACCCATCCATTCCCTTAAAAGTCACTCAACTGTTAAATGAACTCATTAGCCAAGACAATCCCCACAGTTCCTGTCAGACCAAATATTTTTATACACCTATAATCACCAAGATCACAAAAATTAAGAGGGCACAATATTCATATATCCATTTAGAACACAGAAATCCCTGGATTTGAAGTGCTGCACCTAATGTGAAGGGAAGGAGCAACAGCTAAACCTATGGAAAGAACAGACACTAAGAGACAAGGAGAAGACGGAGCACAAGAGAGGAGACGGGTGGCATTACTTTGGCACAGAGACTATCTCTAAAATGTGTTGATTGTTTAATATAAAAGTGTAGAGACGAGAGAGGAAAACAAGGGAGAGGTGTCCTTGCCGCTACCCAAACTCACATGATTCCATTAATCACATGGGTTGGAGACCTTAGACCCAGATAAGGAACTGGAAGAATCTCCAAGACATGGAAACCCACTGAGTGTCACGGGAATGACATAGTCTACCAAGGTCACTTGACCAAAGGTAGACCTAAGATTCCTAATTTTTTATTATTTAGTTTTCTTACCAGGGGTCTGCTGTGCTAGAAGGTAGGGAAAAAAAGGCTATAGAGGCTATGAGGGGAAGCACCACTGGGAATGTCACTGCAGGAGGTCAAGAGCACAGGCTCACAATGTATGGGCTTTCTACCAGAGTATCAAACCATTGTCAATCCCTTTCTCTTTAGAGCAGCATGATGCAGAAACCATCTCAATGAGACGCATAAACAAGCAACCCTGCAGGAGCTGGCAGCTCTTTGTGTGCAGGCTGTAATACCTGTAACTTGCTGTTCCAGTCACTGCTTAGTGCATTCTGTGGAGAGCCATGGTGCCATCTTGCCAGGTTGAACACTGCAACCTCATAATCCCAGCCACCTGAAACTCCAGTGCTCCTTCTAACCAGAAGACCAAGGCACCTGTGCAACTAGTTGTGTACCAATCCATGTTCCATGCCAGGGGCAAGGGGACACAGCTGAGATCCCAATGCAAAATTTAGTATTCAGTTGTACCATTTCACTTATTTTACATTCTACAATGAGCCCGATTGCTGTTGATTGTTGAGTCTGTTCGTTTTTTTTCTAGATTTAGTGACAGTTAATTCTATTGTATAACAGTTCGAAGATGCACATATTTCTACACTTTGTTATCTGATATCGCGATTTATCTTACAAGGAACAGTGTTTGTGTTGGCAGTGCTCTTTGATCGGAGCAACACATAAACATGTGTCACATAATTGTGGGGTCTGACACCCAATGAGATGTAAAATTAAAGTAGAGACGAGAAGCCATGCCACCACACTTTCCATAGTCTGCAGAAGTTCTCTCTCCTCCTCTTCTCTTTCTCTTTTTTACTCTCTCTCTCTCATCTATACCTATGCTATCCTTATTATTCTCTCATTCTCTCATCTTTTCCTTAAACTAACAAGATAGATAAGATGGTATCATGACACAGAAGTGACCTTATTTTTCATCTACTAGGAAGACAAACATCGACCCTGTGGCATAAACACAGGACATAAGCACACAAGCCCTCGAAGGGGAGTTGCCTGGTGCTGTGGAGTACAGAGCAAGGCCATGCTCTACTCTGGAAGGATGAGTGGAGGTGGACTGAGAGGAAGAGATGGCAAAGACTGAAGGCAGAAGTATCTGTGCAGACTGAATGTCACATACAAGTGTCTATTGGTTGATGGAGTAATTTTTTGCGACGGCCATGTATGTCACTGGAGCTCAGAGAACACGGGAGGTGCAGATGTGTGGTAAAACGAGCAGGGAGCCCAGTGACAGCAGGCTCTGTCTCTATCTTGAAAGCAAGCTGGAAATATTGAGGCAACAAAACCAAGGGAAAGAAATGATAAAAAGGAAGATGCTCAGATAATGTGGAACTGTTGAAGGGGTGCCAGCAGCAGTGGTCCAGGTGAGACCTGGTGGAGAAATACGGGCTCAAGGCCACTCTCTGCACCAAGTCAGCCACACAGACCTCAGCTCTGCAGCACAGCCCTTTCCGTCACCTACTCTCTACACAGACCTTGCAGTGACATCCTGAGAGCAGTACCCAGAGAATGAGGTCAGAATATTCAATAAGGGCTCCTACTACAGATGGCAGAGAACAATGAATAAAGCAGGACAGCGAGGGGCTTAGGAAGACAGGAGGAGAGGCAGGAAGCCCAGCCCACCCACTCTGCCGGCGCTCTCCCAGCTGGGAGGAGATGTGAGGAGCGGGACTTTCTCCTCTGAACCCTCCAGGGCTAAGCCAACCGATCGTGCGTCAGGCTTGGTCCTTATTAGATGCACTGAAGACCACACAACCAACTTGGGGAAGAGAGAAGTTTATCTGAAGCCTAAAGAAAAAGGGAGTGCTTTATTTAAAGGGAGCACAAAAGATCCTCAGGATCTTTCTTTCCCTAAGCCTTGGCAGATACTGACTTCCAAGCCGATCTCATTGCAGTGCTTGGAATATATCTATTTCTCGACCTTGTGCATCTACCCTATGAATTGTGATCTGATGAAGCCATACAAGCAACCAATAAAGTCTCAGTATAAAAATGCTATATGTTCTCAGGGAAGAAAAACATAAAACTTCAATCCATGGTTTATTAAAATCCCTAGGTAAGCACAGTTTACAAAGCTAAATGCCAATACCTATAATTCACCCCCATGTTAGTGCTAACCACAAAGTACCTGCTATCTCTAACCGTATTCAGGTTTGGTTATCCTTCAGTAGTACTGAAGATCTAACTTCTAATAGGTTTTATATAAAAACAAACTTTGATTGACAAAACATAATCACAGAAAGGGCAGCAAACAAAAGCTGGGCAGGGCATAGTTTCCTGCTATTTTTTTTCTTCCCTGCAACATCTATAGGCATCTGATCACACAGTTGTGTAATTATTTGCTAACAGGAGATGTTATTATTCTGTTACTGTCTTAGAAAAATAGTAACCTTTCTCGGCAAAGATAAAAATGTGTGGGTTCTTTTCCCGCAGTTTATATATCTTAAATCTTAGGTCATTTTTACAGCAGCTTTCTTCTTCCTTCTCCCTCCATTTATCTTTCCATTCTCAGCAAAGGCTAGTTTACTTAATACAGGAAGACCTTCACATAACTTTCTGGCATTAATTATTGTGGTGGCACAAACTCCCATGTGAAATATTTGCTGCAATGTGTCCTGCAGACTATTAAAAAATAGAGAGAGACAGGCAGAGAGAGAGAGAGAGAGAGAGAGAGAGAGAGAGAGACTCCTGGTGATGATTTGTTATTTTCTGAAAATTTTACATAATTAATTAAGAGTTTGATTATAAAGCCCAGGCCTTTTCCGTGCAGCACTGCATTAATAAGCTACTATAAACACTTGGGTACTGTCTACTCATAAAGGAAGCAAGAAGACGGTCAGGTTCTGTCCGCAGGCTTTGCCCTGACAACAGGGGCTGATTTCGCTTTGTAGAGGTGTCTCCTGCTGGTGGTGTGAGGGCGACAAAGCAAAGTGAGCGACATTAAAATGATACAGCCCTAAATGAAAACTAATAAGCGGTCCTGAAGAGTCAGCCAGCGCATTAAGATGACAAGCAGCAAAACGCTGTGCCTTGTGGGGTGACGGCGTGTGGCCGAATCCCTTCTGGAGCTCACCAACCGCACTTCATTTTGAGATTCCCTTCTGAAAAGGACCGTGGGTAAAACATGAGCCAAGTCAAGACTGTTCTGGGTCTACAGGGACTGGAAGGAGAACGATGAGATCTTGGCTTCAGGATACAACAGCGGAGTCTGTTTTGGAATCAGTGGGGACTTTCTGCAGCCAGCTACAGGGCAGTACACTACGAGTGACCTTCTCTGTTGGCCTTCTCTGTTGGGAATATCCATGAAATAGATTAGCTACCATTTGTCAGCTTATCCTGCTGGTACATAGAGGCTCATCTCTTCATATCCCAATCCCTGCCCTGAAAATGGCCTGCCTCTCCTCCCACCACCAGGACACACTCAACGTGACAGCTGCATGTGGCCAACAGACACCAAGAGGAGCCGAGTGATGGATTGGTGGGATGAATATGGAATCCAATAAAGACATTACGAGACATCAAAATGCTATGGTGATTTAACTAGATCTGAAGTCAACTCTTGGCCACTTCAACGTTTTTAAGCAAGTCCTAAAGTTCCTTAAACTATAGTTTATTCATTTGCCAAATGGCGATGATCACACTATATAACTGGAACATAAAAGAAATGACTTGTTTTTATGTTCAATATATCACTTATCCCAGTACTCGGAATACAACAGACCACTCAATAAGTGTAGGTTTCCCTCGCGGCTTTATTCCTGTTAGAGTTGTAAAGGAGCGAGCAAGCCAGGCGTGGCCTTCATGCTTGTGAGTCCAGAATCTTACAGGCTGGAGCAGAGAATCACAAGTTTGAGGCCAATCTGAGCAACTTAGCAAGATCCTTTTTCTCACAGTAAAAATAAAAAACAAAAAGGCTGAGGATGTAGCGGATGCAAAGACCCTTGGTTCAATTCCCAATATTACAAGTAAATAAATAAATAAGCATTTCGAAATCCTCCACAAAAGTCGAGTCTGCTATTGTCATGACTCTTTGTTCATTCATGAGTGATTCATTCATTTAACAAATGCTTATTCAATGCATGTCATGTCATTGCTTTAAGAAAACAACAGTAAATAAAAAGGTCCTGACCTTATAGAACTTTTCTGGTGGGAAATACAGATAAGAAGTGCTGCAAGAAATTCGCAACGGGCCATAAAATAAATTAATTAATTTAATTTATACTTACGACTGCTTTCTGCACTGAATATATATAATATTTTTGATGGAAGGGTGATAACTTAATAAACATGTACCTAAACTGTCAAAAAAAGAAGAGTGATAAACTAAATCTGTCCTCATAGCCTCCTCTAGGCCAACGACTTTTCCATAATACTTGCCAAAGAAAAACAGAGATTCTGAAAATTGGGACTATTGTCACATTCCAGGTTGGGGCAAGATCTCCAAACATCAACACTGAGATCTTCGTTTTGGAGTCACAGAGAGTCCCCATGGCTGTTAATTTTCATTTGGCATCATACGGAAATCGAGAGAACCACTCAGAACCATCTGTTCAACCGTGAAAATGAGGGGTAGAGGGTTTCTCCCAGGAAGGTGCCAAAATATATAAAGAATCAATAGAAGAAATGGGATTTTATTGCTTCAGAAACACAAGGAAATGACCACCACCATCTTGTGTGCTGCCTATAAATGCAGGCTACCGTCCTCCGATCTTCCTGTTAGTTGCAAACTAACAAAATTTAAAGCCAAGTTACTTCTTTTAGAGAGGTCAGAGCTTCTATCCTGCTTCTCTGGAGCCCTTAGGTAGCTATATTAGAACTTATTTTTTTTTTTTTTACTAACTATCATGACAGTTACTTCCCACTTTGAGGGCTTGAATGGAACAATGGACTCACACATTAATATATATAGTACCACCAAGTGCACAGGATGGGCTCTCATTTCATGGGGTTTATTGAAGACTGCCAGAAATGGTTCTCCCGTGTACAAGATCCTAGATGTTCCCTCTTACCAACCTTCCTTGGCCCGCAGTCACTACACCCAAGTGCAAGTTCTCCAGCTCTTTCACACTCAAGACCCAAATTCAATGAGCAGAGAACCTAGCGTGAAATGGCAGAAAGAAGAAAAACTCCACCCCCAGCTTGCGGCAGTGGCTTTGCGTGAAATGAGTGGTCACCTTAAGCCTTCTTTGAACAAGTGTTACCTCTTTAAGGACAATTAGGTATTAGGTGCAATATATAATTTCTCCTGGAGGTTACTGGTTTATGAAGCTATGGGAAAGCTGCCAGCTTATCTGAACCGCAGTTATGAGCAATAACAAGGGTTATAATTTATATCTGAATTCTGTTTTTAAGTTAATGAGCTATCTAATGTGCAACCCAGCCAAAGGCCCTTTGTGCATAACACCTCTTGCTCCCTGAAATAGAAATCTGGTTTTACGTAATACCCTTCATTCCCTTGGCCTCCTAGTACAAACACTTACCATATTTACTTAGAAACTAGTCATGGAGAAACTTCACAAAATGGAGCCACCATCTTGAGCCCAGTGAGTCTTAAAACACCACACAGTAGAGTAGTTCAAGCTAGAATTGGCTGCATATAATCAGGTGCGGTGATTATATTACTGGGGAGAAAAAGTATATTGCAGGCCACCAGACCTCCTTGGGCAACTACAGAGCCTCAAAGTGGGGATGAGGACATAAGAAAAGTCTATTGTCGGTAAGAACAAGTGGTCTCTCCATAGAGACCAGAGTTTACTGTGCTTGTGATCCCTGAGTCTGTTGGACACAGGATTCCAACTGTTCACTCTTAGCCTGGCTTCCCAGACTGCCCCCAGCCTGGACTCTAGCCTTGGGCACATTCTCCGACCATCACCAGTCTATCTGCATTGCACTGTCCTCTCTCCGGGTCACAGGCAGCCTGTTGAGTGCTGACCTGCTCTTCTGCACTGATGCCTCTGCTTCCTGGCACTTTCTAGGCTCAGGTTGTTCATCTGGCACTTGGGCCTGGCTTCCCACTCAGCCGCCAACGCCCTTCCTCGTCTCCATCGCTGAGGAGCCACCCAAGAGATTCGCGTGTTGGGCCTCACGGAAACTTTCTTCATTTAGAAAGTCAGATGGATAGAAAAACTAATGACTAATACAGTAAGTATTATTTTCAAACAATATTTTACATTTAAAGCATGCACCGAGTCCACTGTGCTATCCATGTATTCCTTCGGAGCTCTGCTTTAATGCATGGGAAGCAGAGCTTGGTTTGTGATCCCCACATCTTCATTTTGAAACATATAATCACCCAATTAATCTTATTACAAAGCCCTCATAGCAGGTTGATGTGTGGTGAGACGTATTCAACATGCTCCCTGTTGTGTTTAGTACCCACTACGGGCAGTATCACTGTGAGATATTGTGGCTGCAGCAGAGAACACGATGGAGATGCATCCTACCCTGGGAGCCAGCACTTATGTGTGACAAATTCTAAATTAGCAGAGCATTAATTAATTAATTTTTATTTTGCCAGGCATTGGGCAGTACAAAATTGCTCCTGAAATTATCCCCAGCTTCGAGTCCAAGTTCAACATGTGCCGAAGAGCTAATGAGTTCATTACCACTACATATTCTCCTGTTTTGGGCCAAATTTCCCTTATTCTTCCCACTGAGGCCCAAATACCAGTTCTCAAATCCCTTCCCTACTGTCTTGGATGCACTACTATCTCCCTGTGCTTGTTTCCTTCATACTCACAGTGACAAAGGCTATCAGAAGATCATAAACAGTCATTGCCGCCTGCCTCTGCCACCCGGCCCAGTGAGCTGGCCTTTCCCTAAGGCATGGCTCGGATTCCTGGAATGATCTTCTCTCAGAGCTCTAGAGGATAACTTTGCAAAGAAAGGGCCCGAAGAAATGAGAGTCTCTATGTCCTCTGATGAATTCCACCACTGCTCCCCAAACACATGCAATCACCATTCCCACTTGTACCAGAGCAAGTTCAATAAATGATTACGTTTTTGGCAAAAGGAAAGGCCATAATTGCACATATCCCAGGCCTGGACATTTAGTCAGTCAATCCATACCAAAGGAAGCCACAGTTGTGAAACACTGTTATTATGCCAAGAATTAATTACCCCCAAATAAGTTCTTGGGGAGGGACCAAGTTTTCCTCATCAACATTCAAGGCAAATGCCACCACACAAAGAGAAGGGGGAAGAAAAAAACCCAGAAGCCTGAACAGGAAAGAGCATTATAAAGGAGAGTGGGGACATAAAAGAAGTATATTGTGGCAGCCACACGCCTTTCTCCTCACCCAGTGCTGGGGGACGACATGTCTACTGGGAATGCTGCTCAGTTCCAGGGCCCCAGTCCTACCCTCGAATATCTGATTATTTCCAAACCCAGAGCAAGCTGAATATTTTTGTCCTGAAAAGAGAACTCCCTGCGGTAGTAGCAGAATAAAGCAAACACGGACAAAGCTGAGTTCACAGCTACAGGTAGAAAAGCACCTCTGAAGCCACGAGGCTCTCTTCACCTCGGGCTCTTGGTTGGATTCCTTCCCTTGGTTCAGTTACGGGGAAGGCTGAAGAAAGAAGAAAGCTGGAGAGGCAGGTGGGAACAGGCACGAAGGCCATCGAATCTGCTGCCTGAATATACAGATCTTTGATATTTACACTAATTTTTATTGTTGCATTATCAATCATTAAAACGCAAATGGCTTCAAGCAACACATATTTATGATCGTGCAGCTGCTGTGGACCAGAGGATACACACAGCATCGCTGGGCCTCCAGCTCAGGGCTTACAAGGCTGTGATCAAGATGTCTGCAATGTTGCATTCTCATCTAGAGCTCAGGGTCTTCTTCCTAACTCCAACAATCGATAGCAAGATTCAGTACTGGTACTTTAGGATCAAGGTCGTCCACTCCCAAGGCCATCCGTCATCAGCATACCACAACTCCAAAAGATACGGATCTGCTCAGGGAAAGACCTGATCCCTCTTTCACTTCAGAAAGTCAAACCCATTAAAGAGAAACTCCCATTTGATTACATCAGATTCAACAATTTGGGAAATAATTATAGTTGCAAAAATCTATATTTGTCTTGTCATGTAATGTAACTACACAAGTGACATTTCATCATACTCACAGTTTGATCCCACACATAGGAAGAGGATCAAGGCCACTGGACCTGGAAGTGATTTTGGGGGCCCCAGTGACACTGCCCACCACAACCTTATAATTCTCACTAGGCATTTTCAGATCCTTGTAATTTCTTGAGCACAGCAGATGAAAAAAATAAATGAAGAAGGAAGGCAGGAACTTGTTGTACAGTCAGAGTGTCTGAGTTACATCATATAGAATGGTCAACATTCCATCATTCTTTTGGCCAGCAGAAATAAAAAAATACAATGGGGAAAAGCTTATGTATACATACAGATAGATAAGCATGTATTAACACACACACATATATATTCTTAGTATAGGTATAAACGACATAAAGACAGAAATAGAAAAAAATCAGTTTTCTGTCATAAAGTAAATTCTCTAAGTCCTTCCACTTCACCGTTACTGGCTATCCCTGAATACTCTCTCTGGTTTGGCTCCATCTTCTTTTTATTTTAGCCAACATTTCGATGGCTTTACTCTCCATTCTAGTGGCTGCTCTAGTGGCTGTCACTTTCACCTCCTCCCCTTCTGCCCCAGCACAAAGGAGTCCCAAAGACAGGACAAACAAGGGAAAAGTGCCTCTTAGGCTCCACTTCTTCGAGGTCAGGCCAGCCTTATGACTGACCAAGATCAACAACACGGGGCTAACAGAGCCGCTTAGCTCAGCGTGTGTGTGTGTGTGTGTGTGTGTGTGTGTGTGTGTGTGTGTGTGTGTGTGGCATGCTCTACATACACACTCTTGGGAGACTCTGAGAGACTCTGGCCAGAAATGTCTTTTAAAACACTTGTCATTTCTGGTAGATGAATTAAATTGAGCGTCACAGACAACACATATAACCACTGTGAAGCTAAAGAGAGACATCTTTGTGCAAAGCAGGAAAACAAAACAAAATTAAACTACACTGGAGTGTACTTTGTAAGATAAAACAAACTTCAAAAGACCCACACGTATTAATTTGGAGGGAACATAGGTGGTCTACTGCCAACGGCAGCGAAAAAAGAGGTAAAGATTTTTCATGAGAATCCCCAGGGCACAATGGCATGAGTTTTTTGGACATTGATAAGACATGCACAAATGTGTTATTTTGTGTACTTAGATGCAATAACATCACTGCCAAGAGAGTGGCACCATAGGCAGTAATAATTGCAATATGAATAGGAAAATAGGAACTCTAAAAGTCGGGATCCCACCAATCACTTCAGTGAGGAAACAGTCTGTAACCGTTCTGAGAATTGGAAACCATTATTTTTACTGCAGTTTGGCTGGAAGCACAAATTAGAATCAGGGTCATCATACAGATGGCTATTTTGAGGGCTCAGAGTAAGTGAAAGCTGAACGTTTACTGAGAAGTTAGATTAGAGCATCACAGGACGGAAAATAGGAATAAGACTGAGGGATGGACCACTTTCATCATGTAAGCAGGAACTCAAGGGGAAATCCAGCCAGCTCTCTAATAGGTCTCATGTATGACATAATCCACATTTTTTCCAGTCTCTTAACAACATACGTTTAAATATGTTTCATTTAGCAAATATCCATTAAATGTTAAGCATCGGCCAGACATTGATGTATCTTTGCATACTGCAAAGATCGCCACAGCCAGAGGAGGCAAAATCAGGAAAACATTACCATACGTTTGTGGGAAAACAGAAAGCCCAGATGTGATCCCATGACAGCATTTTCTAAATCCCAGAAGAACCACGGGAAGCAAGACACAGAGCCATAGAATGTCTAAGTCCTAGCCAGGCACTGTGGCGCCGGCCCACAATCCCAGCACGCTGGAAGGCTGGGCGTCCCAAGCTGGAGTCCAGCCTGGGCAACAGAGGGGTGTAGTCAGACCCTGCCTCAAAGTCAAAAATAAAAATGGGCCTGGGATGCAACTCAATGTGAAGGCTCTGGGCTTGAGCCCCAATACCACCTGCACACACACACACACACACACACACACACACACACACACACACACTCCTAAGCCCTTTTCACTTTTGTTTCAATTGTTCCAATTCTGATAAAGAACAATGAAGCTTACTTTAAGACATATAAGCTTAAAAATGAGTATTACACCTAAAAATGTCAGATGACAAATTATACCCAGAGATCTAAGTGGTTTGCTGACTCAGATTTCAGTGATCTTGAATGATAATATCAATGTTGTTACCCATATTCTTTGTCTTCTATTGAGTCACAGAATGTTTATTATTATTACTGAGTTTTAGGGGGAAGCAACTAAGGGGACTTCCTGCAAAGAAATCATAGGGGCAGGAATAAACCGAGTAGGGGCCGTAAAGGGAGGTCCCTACAGACATGAGCACAGCAGCAGAGCGAAGGAAGAACCTGAGGGATGAGGCCAGAGCTGCGGCTTCATGGAGAATGTGAGCAACTGTCCTTCCGCTTAGGCTCATTATCGTATTAACCATGTACCAAGAATGGTGAAATCTTCTAATTTTTCCCAAAAAAGTCCAAAGTTCCACATGACATTTTAAAAACCCTGGCATTCATTTTTAAAATGTGTATGTAACAGTTGGATCAAACCAATTAGTCATGTAGCCAATTGGCAAAGATGAGACAGAGAACCAGAGACAGAGACGAGACACACAGGCTAGAGGGGAAAGGGACACACTGGGAGCCAGGAAAGAAACTCTGGGGCAGAAACGGCCATATCAGGGAAGTGATACAATTCATCTAAATTTGCGTTTAAAACAGTCTTCTTAAGCTGTTGTCAGAAGCTTTTAGTGACAGCAATATTGTTGCTATTATTTATCAATAAGTAACATAGGTAGTGCTCAGCACCCTTTGTGATGCTCACTCTTTAAGATGTGTTAAAGACGAACAGGATCCTAGATTAAAACTCATTACTCCTGGATTTACATTCTTAACAGATAGGAAAAGTATATGTGGCTATTTTTGAGAGTGTTATGAATTTAAGAAAAATATAATTTTTCCTTGCAGATAATTTGGAATAAAAAAGATACTCATTAATGTGCCTTAACCCATCAGAAGAAAATAGACCCACACACAGCATCCATATGAGGTCTGATCCATGAGCCTTTCCTCTAATATGTATCTAGCTGGGAACACTGAAGACTCCGGAACTCAAAGGGTCAAGTTGTACTACCCAAGAAATGGTAAGTCTCTGTTCGTGGAAATAATTTTCCATTTATGAAGAAAATTAAGGGACCTGCCCCACTCCTGAAGTATGAATATAAATAGATATTTATAGCAATCATGTGCTCCTTCCAAACATTATTTCAATTTTTACAAAATCCGTTGGGATTTAGACCCAACTTTTGCAATAAAGACTTGATATGAAACTATTCTCAGTTCTTCTCAATTTTGCTCTCTGAACAGGTACAATTTTCTTTTCTCTTTATATATATATTTTTTCTCTTTTTAACAAGAGTCAGTAAAAGTGTTTAAAATGTCACAAGTCACTTTTTCAAATTTTTACCCAGGCAAGTCATATTTTGAAAACAACATCTTGTCTTTCTGCACTGAGCCATTTTTGAAAGTTTTATAGCTTATACAATTTAATTCAGAAGGTGGATGGGTGAGGGTTTGAATGAGGGGTGGGGGTGGTAGAAGAGGGTGCAAATAATGCGTGATCCTGCCCATAAATGCCAGTCAACCTCAAGTTGGTAGCACAGGTCTCCATTTCTCAAATGTCAGTCAATCTCCCAATAAAAAAAATACATATATGAGGCCAAGCAACTGTATAGTTCTCATTTCTCATGATCTCATTTTCAAATGTTCCTGATCTTTCAACCCTGCCTTATGATTTCTGATGGAGAGTGACTCAACCTTCAACACATTCATGTTCCCATCCAAAAATCTCTGGTAAAATTTTACTGACACTTTAGCTAAAAATAAATAAATAAATTACAGAAGATCTCCCCCAACTGCGAACCTCAACCCATTGGGAGGTTTTGTCTCTTCCCAGAAAACAAAAACATATTTCAATTGAAAAAGCATGTGCACACTGTAAAAACAATGCCAACACTAAGAGCCATATCACCACATCTGGTAGTGCAGGCCGCTGATCCCAACACTATGTGAGGCTGAGGCAGGAAGATCACAAGTTTATGTGTAACCTGGATAAGTTAGCAGCTTAAGAAGACCCTGTCTCAAAATCAAAACTGAAAACTGGGCTGGAGATATAATTTAGTGTAAAAGCCCTGAGATAGATTTCTAGTACAGCAATAATAAAAAAATTAAAATATTGTATTTTTGTCATCCAGAGATATACCCACGTATAATTCTTTATATGTTTATGTTACAAATTTTGGCAAATACAATGAAATACTATTCTGTAACTTAATGTTTCACTTAAATTATTGTGTCTACTGCTCCATTAATGACTGCCAAAACATGGTTTTTAATAGCCAAAAAACATAGAAGCTGTTGTGAGTATTGCAGTATTTAGAAGCTGTAAGTTTTCACTATACAAACAATGCCACGATGAACACCTTTCAGATTCGACTTTTGTACACATCTCTCTGTATTGTCATAGCCTCGATTCCCAAAAACAGCAAGAGCAAGGACCATACAAATAATATTTATTGAGGACTTCACCTTGTATCAGGCTCTGTCTCAACACTTTTCAGACATTTTCTCATTTAATCTTTGTATCAGTCCTAGCTTTAGATCTCAGAAAATGGAGACACAATGAGGATAAGTAATTTGTGTTGGGAAATATCTAAGATCTGCCTGTCTCCCAGATTCAGTTGAATCCAAAACCCTTCCTTATGGCCACCCACATTTTCTTTCCTCCAACCCTGGAGGGAAAGTTTTCCGCTCCAACTACATTCATGTTTCAAAGTATTTTGATGGGACTCACTCAATAGCACTCTAGTCATACCAGCTTCCTCTGTCTATATGTATTTGAGAATTCAGTTTCCCAGCTCGTGGGGCGCCCCTCCAGAAACACCCCACCAACACCACCAAAACCATTCAAACATCACCTTCCGGTTAGCTCTACGACTACAGAAAACAGGGCTATAAAAATAAACAAAAGACCTGGGACTCAAATAGAACATAAAAGTTGTTACAGATATTGTTTCTTGACAAACAGCTTCTCCAAACCATATAAATTGTCCAAAACCTCTTAAACCTTTGCTCTCTGTCAGCCACGTAGGACCGCAAAGGGAACGCCGCAAAGGAACTCTGGGCTAATTGAAAAATCATTCTCTTGAGATGCAGCAAGGCCCGTGCTCCGCTTCTACAGACAGATATAGAAACTGGAAACACGTGGCATCCTCCCTGAACAGAGCAATTGGCTAATCGGCACACTCACAGGGAAATCATCTGTTTTATGTTCCTCTCTTGCATGGTTAGATTCTTATTTAATAATTCATGGGAGATACGAAAGAGAAACCTGTGTAAGAGTCATCAGATAGTCCGACTCCTTCCACCCCTCTCTCTTTTTTCCTCCCAATTCAAAGAAAAAATGCAATATTGACTGGGAAACCAGTCGCCCACCTAACGGCTAAAGCTTCTAAAACCGACCGTTCAAAGATCATTATCACGGTTCTCCATTAGCTGGGCTAAGCAAATGCCCTCCTAAATAATCCTGTCAATGGTTTTTAAAAATATATTTATTTTTGGAAGAAAGGCTCAATATGGTACTGGCAAGGAGATTATATCGATTGCCATTTTGGAGGATTTTTCCCCCTGCTTTTTTTGAGGGACACTTAATATTGACCATACCTATTATTAATTTACCACAGTCAGCAGGGGCCTTTAGGTTTATAGGCATATTATCAACACGGACCGTCTTAGGGGCGCCTATTTATTTTGTATGTTTCCCTCTAGCATTCAATGTCCTCCAACCCCACAAGGCAGAGCTTCACAGGTTCACGGCAGTCCACCACAAGACAAAGTCACTCCAACATCTGTAAGGAGATGAGCTGTCCTACGCTTTCCAGAGGCATCAGGATGTCATGAAGTCATAGTTACAATCCACCATCCTGGCGGCAGGGAGCAGGTATTCCAGGTACAGGTGGAGGAGGAGAACCACCAGCCCCTCCTCACCTTCACCCGGAATGGGAGTTCGCACACCCCTGGGAAGCCTCAGAGGTAGACAGGTAAACATCTGAACATGCATTTTACTTTTCATAGTGAATATTAATACTTTGGGCTTAGTTTTATGCTAAGTTTTATTAAGAGCCTCAAAGAGACCACCACAAAGGCTGACAAGAATCTAAATGCTGTCTCCAGGACTCTGTTCAGGCCGTTAAGCCTGGTCATCCTTCCGGCCTTCCACAGTTGGCTCTATAGTTCTGAGGCTGTGAAAGCAGAGGGACTCCAGCCAACTTGCTGGGCTTCTCGCAAAAATCTGCATCATCCTCTGGGCACTGGGGGCCCCAGAACCTCTGAAGTGCACCTACAGGTGCTGGCCAGGAAGCAGGGTTCCTGCCCCCAGGAGAGAAAAAAGGTTCTGCCCATCCTCCATCTTCCCTCCTCCAGGTGCCTGAGAACCTCCAGAATGTGCCAGTCAGGCAGCTGCCTGCAAGGAGCATGGGCCATCCATTGGCAAGGGCATTCTCAGCCAGTATCCTTCCCCAAGTATTCTGTGCCATGTCAGACAGTCTCAAACACAACAATATTCACTCAAACCCTCCAAAGTGGTAGAGCTAAGAGGCACACTGGTTATTTTGTGGCCTTCTGACCATGCAGACATTCTAACAGCAATGCATTCATTCCTTCCTCGCTGCTGTACTTAGAGCCAGCTCCCTGACAGGTGATAAGCTGCACATCAAAGTTTATGTTCAGTCCTCAACTAGCTCACAGGCTGTTTTGGGGTCAGTAGTAGGGAAGATGGGGAAAGCAGGGAGACATGGGGATATCACTAAAAATGGGGCGAATTCAGTGTTGGGAATGAGCCACCTGTAATCCTTCTTTAGGCTAGAAAAGTAGGTTGTTCTGCTACTTACAAGCTGGAATGACCTGGGCATGTTCCTAAAGCACTACCATCTCTAAAGTGAAGATAATAACAGCAATGATTGCAGCATGTCAGGAGGGTGAAATCAGGCAATGTGTGGGACGTGTTCAGTCCGTTTCTGGGACTTAGGGTCCATGGGATGTGCACGCTGGCCTTAGCAGTAGGATCCCTTACTCAGGTCACCAGGAGTCAGTAAGTGGGAGTGGGGAAGCAAGAGAGGGCTCCACATAGTAGGGTGCGCAAGAGTGCTGTCTCCCACATAGCTCATATAGTGCAATGTGGCCAACGCATGGTGCCAGGGAGAGCTGCGACTGGAGAGAAAGGGGTGGTCCAGACCAGGGTAGACCTTGTCACGAGGGTGTAAAAGTTATGCATGCAGGGCGAGGAGAAGCAAACGCTGGGAAGCTGGCCTTAGCAACGGTTTAAGGTGTACCTGGTGAGGCTGTGGGGCTGGAGGGAGACTTAGAAGGCTTGAGACAGACAGAATGGTGCCAGTGGGGCAGGTAGAATCCAGTTGCTGATCCTTGATATGGCCGGCTTCCCCTCTGCTCAGTCTTTCTGCCTGGCTGCCTGCGTGGTTCACTCTTTAATGTGCATCAAAGTCTGCTTCTCTTTTCATTCTTGTCTCAACCTGCCTGTCTCTCTCCCTGGACATTGTCTTTCTCTTCTTCCCTTCATCTCCAGTTCTGCCTCTACCTCTCCTGGTTTCTACCCCTTACCCTGTCTTCTTTTTCCAAAGTCCTTACTGCCTCTCAAAGTATAACAACATTTCCTGGTTGCGCCTGTCATTCTTGGTGGACCCCGCCCTGCCCATTCTGATGTATGTGCTTCAGGGCTGACATCTTTCTGCCTGTCTGCTCCCTGACAGATTCCCAGCATCCAGCAAAGCAACTGGCACATCAAAAGCACTCCCAGGGGAGTCCAGCATATGCCCTGTTGGTGGGGAAGGCGAGCCTGGGCCAAGGAGGTGAGAAGAAAAAAGAAGCATAAGACACCTCTCTCACCTCTCTTAATGAGAACCAGGACCACCCACTTGATGTCATTAAAAGTGGTTTCAGAGAACAGCTAGAGCCCCTGAGGTTCTGAGGGTAGGGGTTAGGTCACAGCCTACTTGGACTCTCTGGGCAGATCTTTTCCTTTCAACCCTTTATGGTTACAAAGCCTAACTAAGACCTCAACTGTAGATGTGTTAGGCATGGAGATTTAGGAGCTATTTGTTATGACAACAAAACCTAATCCATCCTGACTTCCTGAAACTAAAAGTACTCTTAACAATTCTAGGTAAAACGGGGATGAAAAAGATACAAACCTTAAGGTCTTGGAGCTCCTCAGTTTAAGAAACAAAGGAAAGAGAAAGTACAAAACTACACTCAAAATGTTTATTATAATTATAATTTATTCTTAATTTTTCAAACTTCACTGTAACTATTTTAGTTAATACTATCTTGTATACATATATGTTGTCATGATTTATATAGGTATCACATTAGATATACTTTAGGGGTTTCCGGTTTTTTTTGAGGTACTGCGCATTGAACCGAAGACCTTCACAATGATCTACATCCAGAAAAAAAACAAAGAAACAAACAAACAAAAAATACCAATGAGCTACATCCTCACCCCCAGCCATTTTTTGGTTTTGATTTTGAGATGGGATCTCACTATGTGGCTAGATTGCCTAGGCTAGACATGAAATTGTGATCCTCCTCCCTAAACCTCCTCAGGTACTGGCATTATAGGTCTGTGTCATTAGGCCCAGCTTCCCTCTTTTGTTTTAATTTAAGATTACTGACAAATATTTGCCACCAGCTTGCATTTATTATTGCTGTTACATGAATACACAAGATCAAAGTAAATTTTTTTTCTCACATATGCTGAAGCTGAGTCAACAGAGACTACAGAGGGGCTGGAACAGAACACATGAGGGCCAGTGGGGGCCTCACCAATGACAAGGGAATGACAAAGCCTATGGCCCTTTGAGGCTGCACACTGTGCTCCTACAGTAGCATTCAGGGCTCTCTCAAGTGCAGACCCTAGACTAAAATGAGGACATCGCCACCACAGAATATATACACTCTGGGGCCATAGGTTTAAGTTCTATTTCTTTTGGACACTCTAAGCAATGATGATGCCATCTTTGGCCAGAGCAAACTGAGACAAGATGATATGAACTCGAAACCTTCCCTTTAGGCAAAAAGATTTATTCATTCAAAATGACCAAGCTCCTACCACACCTGGAGATTCACCAAATGACCTGGGTGCCTCAGAGCTGAACCATGCACATGGGAGTTTAACCCAGAGCATCAAACACAAGGTAGAATCCCAAGTTGCTTAAGCACGAGTGGTAATCAGAGCCGGTGCCATCTATGATGGTCAATAGATGGGATTGTTTCATTACAACCCTTCAAAGCAGATGAAATCTAAGCTCCTCCTAAGAGTACATTCCAAAGTGCAGCCAAGTTCAGTGGCAATCTGTAGCTAAACTGCTGTCCTACGATGTCTGTGTTGCAAATAGGAACAAGATTTACTTGTTTCTACTTTCCCTCTGGATATAATCAATTACTGGGAGCCATGGGCTACTCACGGCTACAAGGCAGGTTAGACTCAGGGACAGAGAGCTGCCTTTTTGGGTCTGGGCCAATATTCAAGCGCTACTCAGTAACGGAAATCTCACTACAATCACGGACAGGTTTCTGACCCTCTGAGGACCAGCATGCATCAAGCATGCTTATATAAGCCAAACTGTGACCCAGATATCTGGTCTGGCTTACTGGTAATCCTCTTATGTACCACTTTACAGAGAAGGAAACTGAGGCTGAAATATGAAGTCATATCCCACAGTAGGTGAATAAAAGAAGCAGATTTTGGCTGCATGTGTGTCTGGGTCCGACTAGGTACACTCAATGCTATCCACAGCCAACTCCTTCCTAGCTCAGTCCTCATCTACAGGTCTTGCGTCCCAACCTACACTGTCTGCCTTGGTCTACCTACCTGACTCAATTTTTGGTTTTCGCAACAGCTTTGTAACATTGCATCCCACACCCAGGGTGACAGTCTCTAAATTCTTTTGGGCAACAATTTAGAGCCATCCCTTCCCCTCTACATGCTTGTCAGAGACAGACTTCAAGGGCTCTCTGGGAATAACCAGCACTCAGCATGTGGTGGCAACGGGAGCCGAACAGCCACTGGTCAAGCTGTCCCACTGTCTGAGTTATCCACTGACCCTCCAAGCATGAGCACGAACTCACGTCAGAGCACAGTGCAAAGGCGGGACATGCTGCCAAGTAGCTGCTGTGTGCCACAGGCCTGGAACACTTACCTAGCAGCTAATATGATAGCAAGTGGTGGTGGTGGAAACAAGGCTACTTTCACCTAATCTCTGCTTACTGTACGCAAAGCAGCTCTGGTCATGGCTCAACTCCTTATATCATGTAGGATTTAATTATCTCCCACTGCGATGGAGGTAATGACATTTTACTTAGTCCACTTACTCATGATAAGTAAGTTCTTCTGACGTGAGCTAAAAGCATGCCATCTTACAAATTTTCAGCATAAAGTGTCCCTTCTCCTAAACTCAGCATTTCCTTTCATAAAAGTGGGAATGAGCCCTAGTTCTTTAAAATCAACAGTCCTGGAATTCCTTAAATATGGTCCACCTAGAGCGATATGTTAGAATATGCTTTACCTTATTTAAAAAAATGAAATTTTCATGTGCTGAATGAGATGAATGAGAGAGAGAGAAACACAAAGAGAGAGAGAGGAGAAAGAGAAAAGAGGAGAGAGAAAGGAAACAGGAGAGCAGGAGAAAGGAGAAACAAAACCACCTATGTATTTTATTAACAGAACTTCCTACAAACGTCAGTGGGAGTCTAAATGTACTTGGCTACACACCATCATCTTCATGCCATTGCTAAGGCCCTGGATTTGGACAGTACAGTAGAGATTTATCTGCAGTGATAAAATCTCCAGTTTCTCTCAATTCACATTCATTTCTGCCATCTTTCTTGAAGGAGAACTCACTCCATCCTGTCCAGAAACCATGGCTCTGTCTCTTCCCACTCTTCAGCTTACCCCCTCTTAAGCTCTTTTTTTTTTTACGGGGTTTGACATATTTCTAATACTTACCTCCTGTCATCTCTGCCCAATCCCTCAACCCTTCACTAGTGGGTCAGTGTTGCTGCTCCAGGGAAAGAGGTATGGGGGTGGATACAGTGACAGAGAAGCCAGCAAAGCCTTAGAGTAGTAGACAAGGGAAACAGAACAAGAGACACTGTCAAAAACATCTGTGATGCTCAGGGAAGGTGGAGCTGCTACCCACGGGCCTAAGTACAACTCCAGGTTCAGGTGAGTTCTCAAAAGTTATCATCTAATGCAAAGGAAAAGAGAGAAGGGGAAAGCTGACCCCTGGGACAGCCCTGTCAGTTCCTGAACCTATATCCTTGTGCCTTATAGGTCATATAGGAGAATCTTAGAATCTTATAAGAGTTATAAAAATATTGTAATTATAGAATTCCTGGACTTTTATACAAGTTATCAAGTTAGGTTTGGTAGTGTAAAATCTAGAATTTGTATCCAATCTAAAGCTATGTTGAAGGTAGCCATAAATATCTGTGCATGTGCTATCAACATTTAAAATCAAAATACTTCACATGAAAACTAGAAAACTCGCTTCTCTTGAAAGTTCAAAGATCTGATAGTCCTTGGTCAGAACTACCTGGGTGGTGGGGGGTGGGGGGGCAGGTGGCTGATACTGAGCAGCAACTTCTCTGCACAGTGGGATAGGTGCTGTCTACTTGGCCACACTCTCCACCAGTGCCAGTGGTCCTTCAGTGGACAGTGACATCCACTCACGTGATCTATGGGCTAATGAGATTTTGATCCCTGCTGCTGCAGACCCTCGCAGAGGACTATCTAGACACACACACACACACACACACACACACACACACACTCTCTCTCTCTCTCTTCAGAGTACAGCTCCGAAGCAGATGGAATTGTCCGTATAGGTTATCCATAACCTAGAGCTTCTTAAGTCCAGCCAAGTCGTATCTTTGACCTTCGCCTTCCAGACAGTAGAATACAGGATGCACGTGATCACCTTTTAACTCTCTTTTTCTTTTTGTATTTAAACAAAAAGACAAAAGGGTTTTTTGTTTTGTTTTGTTTTGTTTTCCTGCAAACCAACAAATGAGCCACCACCAGCAGCCCGGACACTCAAAGGCACCACGGGGAAAATTCAGCAGTTCTTCAGCCGCACGCTTCCACCAAACAACCGTCCACTGAGCACTCTGAGCCGTGCAGTGTCCACTTTGCACAACAGGCAATCATTTGCAGTTCGTCCATGGGGCCGAGTATAGAGGAAAGTGGGAAAAGAAATACAGCCGGGAAACCTCTCCATCCACAATGCAGGCATAGGTGTTCAGGGAGAGAATCGGCACTCCAGGACTCAATCCTAGGTACGAAGCCGGGAGTCTGCCTTACGCAGCTCGGCTGGGCCTCCCATTTCGCCCTCAGTACCCAATACTTTATAAATAGAGCCTCCGTATAAATTAGGCCATTCACATGATAGCTGTTTTCCAGCAGGTCAGTAATGTGGTGGCACAAAAGGAAAACTGTATTTTGTCCACCTGCTTCCAGAAACAGGCTTTTAGTGACAGAAAAGACTTTCAAGAGGCCCAAATATCCCCTCAGTTTAAAGAGAACAGCAAGAGCCAGATCAGAGGAAACATTTGACCCAGAAGGCAGAATAATCACGCCTGCCCCACGCTGGAACGCGTGGGTGCGTGGGCCACAGCGTGCGGGAACACGCGCACACTCACACTGCCCTCTGCTCCCCGCGTTTCCTTCAGAGAACACTGAGCGCTGCAGAACCACATCGCCCACCTTCGAAGTTCGGGTCCATTCTCACTTTGTTTCCATCTTCCCCTGAATTCTGCATCTTGCCAGCAAACCCAAAGATCCTAGCAGTATTTAGCTCTTAGCACCGTATGAGCGTAAAATGAGATTACTCACATAAAGTACGTGGAACAAAGCCCAAAACGTACTAAGATCTAAGTAAAATTAACTCACTGTTTATTATCAGTTTTGCTTTTGTTTGGATGTAACTGGCAAAAACTGCGGGGTGCAGCCAGGGCTCCGCTTGTGAGGCTTTTTTGGAGCAAGTAACTTAATCACCCTGAGATTTAATTACTGCTCAGAAAAATGCTGAGAAAATTCAATGCCTGTAGAGGTGACCAGCGCCATGTCCACCGCGAAGTAGTTTTAAAAAAAATAGTTGTAATAGTTAACCTTTGCTGCAGTGTTCAGATACATTCAAATCAATTTTCATCTGCTGACTATAGCATTTAAGTTTCCCCCCACAAGCTCAATAAAAATTTCCTGGAGTATTTTTGCTAAAAGGCAATATAATGATAAACTTATTACCATATAACAAGAGCTTAAAGTTAAAAATAATGTTATTTATATTAAAGCAGCTCAATCTATTACTAAATATATAAAACAGCCAAAATGTCAACTTTTTAGTTTTGTGGATTTTTAACACATTAAAAAAACTAAACTCAACTAATATAGTAAAAGGGTTAATAAATCACTAGTTTCCAGAAATTGTATTTGGTTGAAGGCTGTGAAATTCCTCATATAGTGATGACCTAGAATTCCAACCTGTCTCCATCTCCCAAGACACCCATTAACACCAATAATACGGACAAATAGCTGCTAAGTGCTCAGTATCTATTGGATGCTGTGCTCAGTGCATTACTTGCACTGACTGAATTGACCTCTTCCAGCAACATTCTGAAATAGACCATATTACTCTCATCCCCATTTTATGGATAAGAAGAATGAGACTTGGAGGAATGAAGTGACTCGCTCAAGGGCACACAGCTAACAACAGAGAAAGCTAGAGTTGACAACCAGGCCTTGAGTGCCCTAAAAGAAATCAACCTGATGTTCTACCAGCTCCCAAAGTAAACAAAATCCATTATTACAATATGCCTTCTGCCACAGTGTTTAGAAAGAAATGGGCAAAGATCTTCAATGATAACAGAAAACTTTAATTTCTTTCATAGAATAAAAACCTTACAAACTGTTTTCTGACAAACACAACCGTTGAGAAACACTGCCGTGTGGAATATTAACTGCACTAAATCAAATAACCCTAAATCATTATCAAAGTGCCACTTGGAATTTTGCCCTTGTCAAAATGAATGGCTGCTATTTGTTGAGCACCTACGCCATGCCAAGAGCCATCTATGAGTCTGGAGATGTCACTTAATCCAGACATCATATAAGAGCTAAATGACCACAACAGGACTTGCTCTGTATCTATCCCACCCTAAGTTTAAGCTTTGTGCACTATGAGTCAAGGGAGATTTTAGAGAAATTAACAGAGAAGGTTCTGGAAAACACTGCCTGCCTTCTAGTGACACTTCCCACCTCACTGGCTACATAGCCAAAGAAAGTCATTTTGTTCCCTCTCCTACATCATGAACAAATAAGCCTCCCAAGAAGGACTGCATGTTACTCCCTCAGAAAAGGGCTACTCAATGTGTAGACCATGTCTCATGTCAACCTGCATCCTGCATGTCACCAGCTCATGATCAGGTAAGTATGGACAATAACATTTCAGAGAGTAATTATTATCCCCATTGACTGTAATAATAATAATGATAAAATAAGGGGCTCCTACTCTCTATTCTATTTCTAATTCCATTTTCCTACTATTAATGTATTCAAATTTTAATAAGGAATTAGTTCAAAGACACACTGAAGATTTAAGAAAACGAAACCATAATTTTCCTTCCCAAAAAACATTCTGGAAAGTACTAGATTAGATGCTCATTTGCTACACAGTAAGTTCACAAAATGATTTGTTATGATGCTTCCCTCCACACACACTTCCTACAAAAGGAGCCTAAAATTCACATGACATCAGATAATATATTCAGGGACTTAAGACACTGGTAACTTCACTGACCAGAACTTGGCTGCCTCCAGGCCCTGGTTCCTGATTTACAGGGAGAATCTCTAAAGAAGCTGTGAAGGTTTGGCTGGACCAGATCACTGACCTTCTATGGGGCCCACTAGTGGAAAAAGGCAGAAAAGAATTCAGTCCCTCAACTTTCCTTTTCATCTCATGTTCGACATGCTCCTATCTTCCTAACTGTAATTCCTAGCTGTAATTCTTTTGTCTTACTTTAACCTTTCTCTCATCCTTCTCTTTCTCTTACAAATGGAACTGATGGAATTTACCAGAAAGTCTGAGCAAAGACAGACCTAAATTGGAAACCCCACATACCTATTTCACTGGCCTTAAGAGTTTTGTTTGTTTGGTTTTTGATTGTTTGTTTGAGACAAGCTCTTGGTCTATTGCCCAGGGTGGTCCTGAACTCATTACACAGCCCAGGCTAGGCTAGCCCAGGATTTGGCAATTGTCCTGCCTCAGCCTCCCAAGTGCTGGGATTACAGGTGTGTGCCACCACACCTGGCTTTATGTGGTGCTGGGAAATCAAAGCACTCACTAGGCAAGTGCTTTACCCACTATGCCTTTCCTCCAGCACCCCCTAAAAGTTTGGATGTGTCACAAATATCCCAGGGCCTTGATTTCTCTACCTGAATAGCGAGGATGCTAATGACCACCTTAAAGGAAAAGTCAAATGGCACATCAAATGGACAGGGCCTACGGATTGGCCCTTTGTCTACTCTGCTCTGCACAGCAGGTCATGTAGTCATTTGGAGAAATGAGTGGAGCAGTGGGACTGACAAGTCTGAGAGCACAATCCCTTTGCCTTTGTTATCTACTTAATGCAAAAACGCCAAAATGTGAAATAATATTAAAATGCAGGACAATATTTCTGTAGTATTGTCAGAAGAAATGTATCAGTGGAGAAGGCCACTGCACGGAAGCCCAGGGAGGAATGCCTTGTGTTAAATGATTGCTGAGGTCACGTATGACCCCCGAGGCCTCTCTGTTGGCCAGAAAAGGGGTTGACAGAAGGAAATTGAGATGGGGAGAGGCTTTTCGCTCAGCCACTACTCCCCCACCAGTGACAGAGTGCCCTCACTGGTAATGTGAAAGTGAGGGACCACGCTGGAAATTAACACTAATAACCTATTGATGAGAACAAGAGACCATTGACCAACTTGAGTGATTCTAAAAGAACTGAATTACCTGCTACACAATAGTGTTTAACAAGCACAGGCAGCCGTGATTGGTTGTAAATGTCTTTGTAGTAGGTCAGAACTTTTGGTTTCAGTGAGGGCTGCAGTGACAGAAGATGTAGTCTCTTGCAAAAAGATAGCCAATGCATCCTAAAACTTTCCCCCTGCCCTCATGACTTGAGACAAAAATACGATCACTACCGGAAAATAACCATTCTCATTGGGAGCATCGTTTATAATGGCTGATGCCACCAGTCTGAGAAAGGTTTACATTCGGTGTAAATAAGTGAGATTTGAGAAGTTAATGAGTTCCACTACCCAAGCTGCTCCTTATTAATTCATAGAACTCGAAGACACTACTAAAAATAATACCTTTTGAGTCATATACCATCTTTATGGGGATCATTAATACTTCCCCATAATAGAGCAGTTACCAGTCCCATTATTTCCCTTGATCACCTTCATGCTCCTGACCCACAATGCCAGCTCATCTGTGGTTTTTCACTTGTGCTACAATGTCCTCAGATCCCATTAGCCTCTCTTTTTCCAGGTGACTGTCACCTACAGGCACCCCCATGAAACACCAAGCAGAAACCTGCCCTCTTCCCCTCTCTCTACCTGCTCTCTTCAATCTGAGACACTGAGTAGGCTGGGCTGGAACAGAAAGTACATCTTGATACCTCCATGAAGGCTGGTCTTCAAAGCCACATCTCACTCACTTATCATCCAATTGCTCACTCATTCTTTCAATAAACATTTTTTGAATGTTTATTCAGTGCGAGGGCAAACCAAGATTCTCAGGATACAGGGAATCCTGAGATCGTCTTCCAGCATGCAGAGAAGCAGACAGCTGAGCACATGACCAGAGAAGGAAGAAAAGGCATCTTCGAGCTGATCCCGAAAGGGTTAGGACTTGCGTGGGAGATGGAAGGGGGTTGGGTTGGCCCAGGAAGTCTTATTCACAGAGCAGACACTTGCTCCATTTTCCCCCTAACTATACCTCCAGCAAAGCCCAGAACCAGGCCCACCTTGCACAATGCACAAAGAGGGAGGGAGTCAATGACTCAAAGAATATCTTTAAGAATCTAATCCTAATCTCTCTTTGTCCCTCAGTCAGTCCTCAGCCTCCCAAGTGCTGGGACTTCAGGAGTGCATCACATTCAGCTTATGTGGTGCTAGGGAATTCAATTCAGGGCCATATGCTTACTAGGCAAGCACTCTGACCACAGTACTATTCCTCCAACCCCAAGAATCTGTCCTCTCTTTGCCTGGTAATCAGTCCCTTAGAAATAACAGAAAGTAAACTATTTCTATTCTTATCCTGGTTCCTTTACGTGGAAAATACCTCATACTCTGCCCTGTAAGGCATTCCCGATTTTCTTTCTCCCATCACATGGCACCTTAACTTTGCTCCCAACTCCCTGTCACTGTGACACAGAAAGAAAAAGAAGGAAAGCTTTCTGAAAAACAAACTTTGTATGTGGCCAATTTATGTGAGCAAAATGCCTAGAAACATGAGTAGACACTCTACCATTCTTTGTGTTCAAGGTCTGTTCTGTGTTGTAAGATGCTTAGCAATATCCTTGACCTCCATCCAGTATTATCTTCCTACAATTGTATCAAGCAAAACTATCTAGATATTTCCGAGCATCTCTGGATGGAAATCAGTCAAAACCATCCCAACTGAGAACCATCACAACAAACTTTAGTTGGCTGGAAATAATGAATCCCTAGGTCATCCCTCAATGGTGGATCATGAAATCTCAAATAGAATGCCAGAATTAAAAATTACCTTCAGGGACATCTTGTGCAAGCCTATGAACAAATAGAGATAATAGTACAGGTTTTCCTGTGAGCAAATAGAAACCCAGATGGGGAAAAGGGTTATCCTAGGACCACCCTGACAATGGTGACCAAGTAAGTCCCAGACTTTTTGTCTGTCAGACCAGAAGTGTTCTACCACACCACAATCCTGTATGATATTGTATACTGAGGCTGCTAGAAAGGAAGGAAATTGACATTGACTTAGCAGCAATTTAGTTGCTTCCTTACAATATAACTTATAGTAATCAAAATGAATAAAAACAAAAACTAATTTCAAATACTTGTACTACACCTGATACTTTTTTAAAGAAGATTTGTGTGTTTTCTCATATCTTTTTGATATATAGGAAGTCACAGAAATCTTGATAAGGACACATCATGAATTGTATTTTCTTTTAACAAATGATGAAACGAGGTTGGAGGAATGGCACAGTGCTTAAAATGCTTGCCTTGCAAGTGCAAGGCCCTGAGTTCAATTCCCCAGCACCACATAAAGCTGGGCATGGTAGTGTATGCCTGTAATCCCAGAATTCAGGATGCTGAGGCAGGAGAATTGCCATGAGCCCAAGGCCAGTCTGGGCTATACAGTGAGTTCAGAATAAACCTGAGCTACAGAGCAAGACTCTGTCTCAAAAAAAAAAAATTAATAAATAAATAAAAATAAAAAGCAGAAGCTTACCAAAGCTAAGGGCCTTGTCCAAGGTTCCCAAGCAAACCAATAGCAGAGATTGGGCTTCCACGTGGGTTTTTGCTTAAAATTCTTCTGTCATGGAAACCTGTGGGACCAAGCCCTAGCTGACCACTACCTTAGAGTCTCTCCTAAGTCGTGTGGCTTAGTCAACCTCGGTCTGCCTTTTGCCCTTTCGGACACACTTGGCTCTGATATTTGCAGTTTTGAGCCATACTGGGGCTGGTCTGCTGCTGCCATCTAAGCCAGCGAGCATTTACCGAGCGTCCCCACTGGGGAAAACCTCCACAGTTGCGTGTCTAAAAAAGTTGATTATTTTTGTCTCTTTCACCACTTGTCTAGATTTGTCATTACTTACTGATTCTGTCCAGCTGCCCACCCCACAGGAAGCTCTCAGAGAACATTAGTCAGATTCGTCCTGTTCCTTCCTGGACCCTCTGAGCCCAGCACAGGCCACATTCTCTACCAATAGTTGTTAAATCATGTTGAACACGTGCAGCATCTACCTACTCCATGAGATATCCAACGTTGGCTTATCTCCAGAAGCTTTACGTGAGATATAGCCCCATGCTAAGAAGAAAGACTGAGCACTAGATGTTCTTAAGGGATTTGTTCAAAGTCACACAACCAGCGTGTAGAATTGCTTCATACTAGGCTAGCAGGAGCACAGGGACCCTATCTGCATGTATAATTAACACATATTAATCAAAAATAAAATTCTAAAAAAGTAGGATATGGTCCAAAGTGAATGTATATGTATATTCAGGTATACATACATATGTGTGTGTGTGGGGGGGGTGGGGTGGGTGTTATTCATGAATCACTTGTATAATGCCAAAGAAGCTGAACAGAGCTGAACCCAAGAGCACAGGCTTAGGAGGTAGACTCTGGAGTCTGCATCCTTAGTCTACCACATATTTGATGCCTGACCTAGCACAAGTAACTTCTCTACTTTTCAGTTTCCTGTTCTTTAGAATGGAGGTAATTAGAACACACATCTGTTCCATTACTATCCCCACTTCACAGATGAGAAAATTTAGGCATAGAGATGGTAAGTAACTCGCTCAAGGTTACACAGCTAGCTGGCAGCAAAGAGTCGTGGTTAAAAGTGTCCATATTCATAAAATGCTGTAAATATTGCCTGGTTTTGAACAAGTGATACTTATTGGGCACTTACTATTTTCATAATAAGGGAGATGGAAGGAATAAATACACAGATGCATGCATACCACACACATACACACACGCGTGCGCACACACATATGCACACATGCACGGCAACTAAAGAACAGAGAGCAGTACAAAGGAAAATCCAAGTGGTACAGAGAAAAGGTATCACAGAAGAAAATAATCTGCCTCTATCCCCCAGGAAATAACACCTTGCATTCAAGTTTTTGCTATTCCATTTAGAGTTGAAAGAACACATCCTTGTCTCTGACATAAGCCACCCCTTTTTACTAGCATTGAATTCAATTTAGCTTTATATGCTGTTAAAAAAAAAGTACACAATTCCAAAATGCCTTGGAGTGGCTGGTTGGGGGACAGGCACACGCACAGGCGTACAAAGGCCATTATTCCTGCCTCGAGCAGCTACGCCGTGTGAGACTGACGAAGCAAACGCCGCAGAAATGGTTCCCAATGGCTGGGGGAGGAGGGGCAGCACGGAGTGGGCTCGTGGGATGCTCAGCTCTGCCTCATCGTCATTTACTGCTACATTTAAACTGCTTTCAAACCGGTTCTCCCTCAAAAATGCCGTTCATGTCCACGTGGTGAAGCTCCGGCTGTGAGGCCGGAGGGCGCTGCCGATCCACTTTGTATTCACCGTCGGGCACACATGGGCAAGCAGTCTTGAGCAGGTCGGTGGTGTCATCGTGTCATCATAAATAATTATGTGGCTATGGACTGACGTGCAAAAAAAAAAAAAAATCCAAACAAACAAGCTTCATCACTTCTTCCAAAGTGTCAATCTTTGGTCTTTTTCTTACAAGGTACTCAAGGCAGACAAAAAAGGAAACTAATATCTGTATTCCATTTTACCACTCTAAAACCAGAAGCTGGAACTGAGTGGTCTTCATTAAATAAAACCTAATGTAAAACAGAAGAGATGGGGAACCTACAGTTTAAATGAAATGTAAAGGATGTATCAGCCAAAAGCATCAGGTGGGCCTTATTGAGATGGGTCGTAAGTAGTGGCAAAGCACAAAATGTTTATCAAAAAAATCAAAATGTTAACAACTGAATGGACAGTTGAGGATACTAAGAATCATGTTTCAATATGATAATGACATTGTGATTATTATTTATTAAATGTACACTATGAAATATTTTCAGGAGGAATGATTTCTTGGGTTACTAATATGGGAGGAGGAAGTGAATTGTGGTATTAAAGAGGTAAGATTGGCCATGAATCATTAGCTGTTAAAGATGACTAACAGGCATATAGTGGTTTATTAGAGCAGTATTCTATTTTTATATGCTTGATGATACAAGTGGAATAGATCGGTAACTTCTACAGGAACAGGAAAAAAATGTAATGGGAGTGATTGAGAAAAGAAACAGAATGGCTTTTTCTCCCATTGATCAAAGTGTCCCACAACATCATGAACTGCTGGTGTCAACAGTCTACTGGGAGGTAAATAGACAATATGGCAGAGCTGCCTTAAAGACAAGGATGTGGACCCCTGTGACCCACCAAGCCACAATGCAGGGTCTGCATTCTAGTAACAAACCTTTCTATCAGCACTAATAATGCTAACTCTTCCCTCTCCATCAGGTGATCCCCTCCCTAAGAATACCACCGAGTCTGAGTATTGCCCATGGCTCCACCTCCATCCAGCAGATGTTAGATTGAAGATAAAATAAAATTAGTATGCATCTCTATATGGCCAATAAAGAAAGCAAAGGCAGTGTTAGCTTTTAATCATTATACAAAGAAAGAGTTTTCTTCAAAATTTTGCAATGTGGATAATTTTTCAGGTGGATTTTTGTCTGGTTTAAATCAATGTTTCCCAAATTATGAATAACACAATAATAAGCAAGGTGATTTTGTGTGATGCATAAACAACTTTTCTTTGGGAATCATTTTTAATGCTTACTCAGACAAAAGTAATTGGCCTTTACATAGATGCAAAAGTTCAGGAAATGGCTACAGTGATTTATGTTTCATATTATTAAATAAATAAATGTACTGTTGGTAAGGAGTTACAGTAAAAAATAAGAAGTTAATATCCATGGGCTTGAAGAATTGTGGGCTTAAGTAATGTTATCTCACAAAACAGCTACATGTCTACTTCTAACATACATTTTAATTATGTAGCAAAGTATTATAAAACTAGTACTTTGGAGCCAAACTATTTAGGTTCAAATCTTCCCTTTCCCACTGACTAGCTGTGTAACTTTGGGCACATTATCACATCTCTGGACCTCAATTTCCTCACCTTAGAAATGGAGTTATGAAATGCAGTTATTATGAGAGCTACACGTAAAGTATTTAGACAAGGAAGTTTTTTAAAAAGTGACATTACTCTATATTTACCAAATGGCTAAAATTAAACAGATCAATAATACCAGGTGTTGGCACAAACATAAGGTAATTAAAATGCTCATATATTTTTTCAGTGAGAGCATAAATTGTTTCAAGCACTATGCAGAACCACTTGGCCAATCTGCCAAAATTAAACCTTGACTGACCCTATGCGCTTTAAATTCTAATCCTGTTTGTATTCAATAAAATTGAGTACATGTGGTCCTTGGGTAGCACCAAAGCTCATGTACCAAAAAGAAACAAAAAAGAAAAAGAAAAAAATCTCTAGTAACTTGCTTTAATTGATGAGCCCCAAATTAGAAACAACCTAAAGTATTTACCCTCAAGAGAAAGAGTAAACAGGTGGTGGTTAATTAATACAGTGAAACATTACACAGCAAAGATAGTAAACAACCATCATCGATACATGTTAATAACAGGGGGAGAACCTTACTGATGTTCTGTTGAGCAAAAGAAAAATGATACAAAAGCATAAAAACCTATACAATTGTATTTATTTGTACTACAATAACATACAAATCTAACTGCTGATAAAAGAAACCCCAGTAATAATTATCACCTTGGTAGGGAACACTGGAAACAGTGCACACACAGAAATACCCACTGAGCTGTAAACTTAAGAGAAATATACTTTACACATTTTATTTTTTATACATGAATGGGAGGTCTTGTGAAGTATCTAGCACAATGTCAAACACAGTGGAAGCATTTGCTATTATTATCTACTCTTATCTACCAGTGACCTGGACACTTCAGAATCTATAAGCAATTTTTCAAAATTCTGAATGCGGTATAATGACACAAACATTACCAAATACAGTCGCATCCTAAGCCTGGTCATGCTAACCAGTTCCAGTCACTAGAGGAAGCACTGTGGCTTAGCAAATACACAAACCAGCTCCAAAGTCAGGAAAACCTGCCTCGAATCCTCGGGTCTACTGTTTGCTGACGTTAGCAATATTACATGGCACCCACAGTCCCAGTTTCTTTATCTTTTAATATGTAGCTGTCAACAGAAGTTGCTTCATAAGGTCATCCTGAGATGGTTATAAAAAAGCACCCAATACCATTATTAGATTGATATAATCTTTAACTTTCAGATCAAGGCTAATGCTGGAAATTTTAGAGTCATTAATTACAATTGAGTTGACTATAGTCCCCAGGGTTCACCTTCGTTTGACTTACTTCAAAATGTTTATATAGACACTGCCAAAGAAAGGCCACCTAGTCTTTCTACATTGCATAGGAATATCAACTCCAATTTATTTAAAGCCATGTCTGTGAAACCTGTCAATATGGCAGTCAATTATGATTTTATTTTTAAGTGTTATCTCTATTACCAGTACAGAAATCAGGGCATCCCTAACTGTATGTTCACATTCGTATCTTGGTTACTGACAGAATTTTCCAATAACATAAAAGAAAAGTTATCAGGGCGGATGTCTCCACTGTGAGTTATAATTTCACCTGCACTTTTGCATCGCCTAGGTCACCTTGCCCGACCACCCAAGCCCCTCCTCTTCATACCCAGTGACATGCTGCGTGCATGCACTTTTATCACTGCCTATATCACACCACAGTCCCTTTATCCATGTACCTGGCTGACAGCCCCGCTAGATCCTAAACTACTAAAAGGCAGAAGCCACAGCTTGTCTGTTCCATACCCACCAGAACTTAGCGTGATGCCCGGTACAAAGCAGACGCTCAACAATTTTGTGTTGACCTAAATGTCTAGATGATCCAGGATGCTGCCAGCCTGAATGGCAGCCTTTGAAAATATCAAAGAAGATGTCCTTTATTTTTTTCCCCTCACAAGCAGCCCACACCAGGGCACACAGTTCAGCAAGCTGGGAATGGACTGGATTTTGGCCTCCCGCTTGCCTTTTTGAATCAAGTCTCCTGTGCAGTCGACAGCCTGCCAAACATAAGTGGATGGTTAAGAGAACGTTATGACTTTGCAGAACAAACTAACGGAAAGTGCCAATGGCTTCCCTGGGCATGTGCCTTACACCCGGGGCACCCTCTAATCCCTTGTCTAAAATGCAATCTGATATCTTTGTCACATCTAGATGAGACTGCTGTAATTCAAAGGGTACCCAAGTACTAAGGAGGTGCTATAGATCGTGTAACCCTTGCTTTCCCAGGCAGAATCGGGAGCACTCATTCTCTGCACCTGGGTTCTTCCTCAACCAAAGTAATTAACTCAAAATTGGACGAAGAGTCTGGCAGTGATATTTAAGACTCAAGGATAAGGTACTAGACAGCCCTACTAGATCCTAAACTACTCAAAAGCAGAAGACTTTAGTAGTTCTAACCCCTGATTTGGATCCACCTTGCAATTCTTATTCTCTCTCCAGCTGAATCAAAAGCAAAAACAGCTGGCGTCCAGACCCTGGCACCATCCCTTCTGTTTTCTCTGGGAATCTTGGTCCTGTAGGATCTTCTTCATGGTAGGGAAACAGTCTTTCTATACAGTCTTCTGGCTTAGAGGAGTTTTCCCTTACCCTCCAGTTCCATTTATGAAAGCAAACTGCTAGATTCAGCGACAACCTCCAGTCTATTCTAATTCCTACTTAGACCATGTAAGCGCACTCCGACACGCTCCTGAGATGGACATTCCGAATCCACATACAGCAGGGGATGTATGGCCGAAGCCACTGATCCTCCCTCGTCACTCTTCACGCCTCAGTCCTGGTATTTCCCCACAGAACGCTGGCAGCCTCGTCTCACATCACCACGGAGATTTAACAGCTAAGAGCCACAGTGAGGTCTTGTCTTACACAATTTAATTACACTCACGAAACAGACAACAGTGCATTTACTGGACCACCATTAAATATTATCATAAGTAGTTTAAACTCAACATCACTTGTCCAAATATATGGACAAAATACATTCTGTCATCCTCGAGCCGTAATGTTCCCTCCATAACTGTGAATCACTGACAAATCCACAGTAATTTACTCTGCTTTCCAACTGCAAGCGTATCTTAAAGGGAGAAAAGTCAGAACGTGCAACATTTCTGATAGTAAACTTGTCCACTTGCTCTCTGACATAAATTAAGGAGCCATACTTTAGTGATTCAATTACACCACTGAGTAATTGAAAATACGCAATTACAAGGAGTTGAGGTTCTTATGAGAAAAATAATGTCTGCATTCCAGATTCCCAGTATTTGATTTATAATTGGACTATTGGCATAATATTCTATATTTGAGAGAAATTGCTCCCTTCTGGATAGTTCTAAGGTCTGAATATTTAAGGCTACAAAGATCCTTAAGGCTCATCTTGCTTAATCCCTTGTTTTATGTCTGAGGGAGAGTTGCTGAAAGAGCGATCAGTTTATAAGGTGCAAAGGAAGATTGGCCAACCCAGCCTCTGACCCCAAGTTTAGCAAGTTTAGGAGGGTGCTCAATTCATAATCTCTGGATTTGAACATATCCCAACCTCAGTGATGCATGAGCCACTTAATATTTCCATGCTTTTGCTTTTTTCTCTTTGTTACAGTGAGATGGAAGTCCCTGGAACAACAAGGGAATGAACATTATCTAGCTAAATAGGATTGTTTTTGTTTCTTTGTTAAACAGGGATGATGACTCCTAAAGCCATGAGCAACAGATGCAGAGAAACTCTTAGAGTTGCTGACATAAGCACATTCTCTAAGCCACTTAGCATAGTGCCGGGCACACAGTAAATACTCAATAGAAAGGTGGAGATGGGATCAGTGTCATAGGCCTATAATTCCAGCACTACGTGAGGCTGAGGCAGGAAGAGAGAAAGCCCAAGCCTAGCCTGGGCAACTTAGCAACTTAGCAAGTCCCTATCTCAAAAATCAAAAATAAAACTAGGCTGGAGATAAAGCCCAATGTGAAGGCCCTGGGCACAATCTCTCCAGAAATGAATTAAAAAATGACTACCACCACCTCCCTCATCATTATGTCTTAGGCTCTTTAAATGAGTCACTTCAGTCTCTTGTTTAAATCTTATTATTGATGCTACTGATGTCCAAACAACCATTTGAGCAAAAGCAGCCTGGTTAAAGTTCCCCCATGGAAAGAATAGCCTTCCAACCTACCCTGTGGACATAGAACCTACAGTATCCTTCTTAATCTTGAATAGCTGGATTCTTGTCCATTCTGAAGACAATATGACAACCAACTAGGAAACATTCCACTCTCTGGGCTACGCCCTGACCAGGTATGTTTGAATAAAAATCTGATTTCCTATACTTGCTGCCCCAACCCCACAAAATATATACACAAATCCTCCATTTTCCTGTGGAATCATTGTAGGCTTTGCAACCTAACATGAAAATATTTTTAAAACTGTGAGTGATTTTTCTCATCATTGACCTCTGCTCTATCTCTTGACAAAGGTATTCAGAGGCTCTTAAAGCCCCAAAATAAGCACATGTGATCAAACGCTAATTTAGCAATAAACAGAAAATTGACTTCAAATCATCTCTCTATCACTCTAATTGATTAACAGTCACACGAAAATTGATAACATGATTTTCAGCAAGCAAGAGTGTGGCACAAGTCTTCAGTTCTATTGGCTTCGGATATTGACTTCCTTCCAAATAAAGCTTTTTAAGAGTACATTAGTGAGCCCGCTAATAAACTTAAAAAGCAGTCTAATTACAATAATGAACTCCATACAATGAGTTAATACGAGACTGGTGCTTTCAATTTGAGCCTTTTACTGAAATACAAGGGAAGCACAAGTTCTGACGAGTGTGGTATAACTTTAGTTTTCCTTGACAGGCAGGGAAGAAGTAATTACTTTCCTTCTCTGCTGCTCTAGCATTCCAATAAACGATGCTCACATGGCATACACCTACCTTAAAATTTTCCCCAGCATTTATAATAATTATCATAACATGAAATTATTTTTAAACAGCTAATCCTCTTGTATTCACCTATCTCATTTAGCAACTATCATGAAGTCAAAGGTTGAAAAAACTATAAATTAAAGCTGTATAGGTCTAGGTTGAACATATTTCTAAATTAAGCATGTTATTATAGCAAACTTGGTTGCAGTTCACATTGGCTGTAAGAGAAGATACACTGGGATTCTAATGAAATAGATTTGTTAAATTTCCCTGCACTGGGCATTCTCTATTTGTTCCTCCAGATCAGTGTTTCTCCCTTCTCTAGGCTCCAGGAGACTGGCCTTTGAAGTCTGTGTCTATGGTCTTCCTTGCCTTCCACTTCTGATTAGGTTGAGACATTGGGAGGTACTAACAATAGATCCATGGCCAAGAAGAAAATGAGCTAGAGAGACTTCCCTCTGCTCCCTCCCTGTCCAACATAGGCTGGAAAGGACTGCGTTTCTCCAAAGCCAATGCCACACTCCTGAAATAAGCTCTCTCCAACAAATGTAGCTATAGTATCTCTCTGGGTTCCAGAACCAGCTCCCTTCTCCGGCATCTACAGGTCTGGGGAGGGGTTTCAGGCCACCCCTTCCTACTAGCCCTAGGAGATTCGTCATTTCTTGATTTCCTTTAACCCTTCCCACACCCTAGAAAATAGTCTCTTCATTAAACTCTAACCCCATTTAAGTGGGCCATCTGTTACCTGCCAGAATCCTGATGGATATGTCCACCTTCCATTAACCCAGTGGTTCTGTGCCTGTTGAGGGTTACAGACCCCTTCGAGAGCCTAAACGAAAAAAAATTACAGAGACCTTGCTGTCTCTGCGGAAGTGAACATAGTCACATACACAGATTTTCTGATATAATTTTAAAGAGTTAACAGACCCTTAAAGCATAAACTTAGATTTCAAAGTTTTATACCCTACTATGGCAAGGTAATTTTTAAAAAAAATATATATTTTTTTATTTTTAGAACTAAATTATATGAGTACCATGTTGGTCTTTAAAGTGTCCTAACTTGGTCTATCAGACTATGGAATATATGTGATAAGACAGCACCCTCCAAAACCCAAAAATCTCTCTCTCAAAGACTAGGTATAAAAGATATTATTCTATATGGCATTTTAATTTTAGTGCCTTCCTTGTTCTTCATATCATGTGAGCATTTTATGACTGAGAATTTTTTCTAACAATCAATGGTTTTACCTACTTGTAAAGTTTATTAGTCAAGTGCCATCTGGACTACTGGTAAGTAAATGTCTTTTAAAAATCTCTAAAAGAAAATGTTTAAAGTTTTCCCACCTACCAGACCCACTCAGTGTCCCAGTGCCTGACCTCCCAGGACGTTGATACATGTTCTGCTGCTTTTTTACAAACACTGGTGACTTCATAATATTAAAATGCATACACCAAGTTACTCCTAGAAAACATGCATAGATTTGAATGAAAGATAAATTCTACTTGAAACAGTCACCCACTCTGCTTATATGGCTTTCCCTCTGTCCAGGGTGAGCATCCTTCTACAGAACTAAGAAATGAAAGCTGAAGTCCAGCACTCCAGTGAATTTAAATCTCTTGAGGTCTCTATCACTGGCTATTAAAATTTTAAATGCACTGCATAATCCCTGACTCCAGAAAACACAGGCAACTTATATGCCTTCAGCCACTGTCAACTTCAGCTGATCTGGGTGGCTCAAAGGGAACAAAAGAACTCATGCTGTAGACACCGGGCCACCTAAATGTCAACCGAAAACCATGTGAAAGAAAATCTTCGTTGATATATTCTTTATAATGTCAGTCATTTTAATGATTCAATTTTTAAAAGTCACCTTTTTTCCAATAAATAAACTTCTAAAAAGATTTCATTAGACTGTATGACCATTCTAAAGTCTACATAAACTTCACTGATCTCATACTTCATTTGTACGAAGGGTCTCTATTATCCTATATTATTTTCTTCTGGATTACTTTCCATGACTGTCATTAACATCAGTCTCCAGGAATATTAAGAAAGCAATCTATCCAAAAGTTTAATTTTGTCCCTCATGATTTCCTAATGTGTCCTAGAGCTACCAATTTTATAGACAGCTATGTGGGTTCATTGAATGATGACGTCTTCCCCTCATCCTTCCCCCACCTCGGTCCTCTCTGAGATGGCTTCTCTTAAATCTAAAAAGAGTAAATGTACCACTAAATTAGAAAATTCAAAGGACAGTATCTCCTTGTTACCTGCTCACCTATGTACCCCACCTCTGATGCCATCCAACACAACACTGCCAAATTAATCTTCCTAAAAGCACAGTCCTGGTGGCCTCTAAAACCCTTTTGGACCCATTGTGCTAAAACCCTTCAAGTGCTTTTTATGCCCTTCTAAAAAAAGAAAGTGGTGGACCTCTATGGCCCTGCCCTCAAAGCCTTTCCCAAGTAGACCCAAGTTCTCCTCTAGCCTTCACTTATCCACTCTGTGCTACGATGGATTCTGGATGTGGACACATCACCACTTCCTGCCTCCTATTAACACTGAAAGCCACTCTACAAGAATTCAAATGTGACTTCATCTACGACATGTCTTCTCTACCTTCCGACCCATTACTCTCCAATCCATCCCCAGTGAATAGTCCGATATGTTCAGTTTATTTATTTGTAAAGTTGGGTTGATCATGAAAATTAGGAGGATTAAATATAAATAGGTATAGTTTATTATGGTTGTTCATTTATCTTAAGCAAGCTTATACACAGTAAGAAAGTTAATAATTAATAGAATTTTTTTCATCTTCTACTGCCTTTACCTACTTCTTAAAAAGAATGAATGAAGAAAATGTGAAAGATACCACATGTTCTTGACTGGCTAGAAAAAGAGCCCACAGTTTCAGATTCTGGCTACGTAATGTGAGTGAGTGAGTGAGTGTGTGTGTGTGTGTGTGTGTGTGTGTGTGTGTGTGTGTGTGTGTGTGTTTTCAGTCTTTCGCCAAACAGAGTGCTAAATTGAGTCACTAAACCAACCCTCACTGCATTCTAAAAGATGTCAACCAACAGACAGGCTGAAGTTCTTTCAAGCAAGACGGTGAGTGAGTGTAACAAGCGCTTCTCTCATGTTTCCCAAAGAACGCTCTTTGAGTCGGCTCAATTTCTCCTTTTTCATTTAGCTTTCCTGAGCACTCACTTACATAGAAAGCAAATAAGAAGCTACTTTGCCACCGTGGTCCAGTTTCTCACAATACTTTCCTCTTTTAAGGACCTTGAGGGCCAGTTTCTAATCTGAGTTGTACTGTGATGAGTCTCTTAAAAGAGCCAGTCTGATGCCTGCAAGCACAGCAGAAAGTATTAGGAAATAAAACATCATTAGTCAAAATCATGGTGGCCTCACACAAGCCTCTTACAGGGTCAGAGCAGCCATTTTGGGTTTGTTTTAGGAAAGAATACATGCCTCCTAACTGCTCATGAACAAGGAACATGTTTTGTTCTTTCAAAAGATGGCCTCTTTTAATCCTGAGCATCACATAAAAAGAAAAAAAAATAAAGTCTGAACTAAGGCATATTCAACTGCTCTGAGATATTTTAGGCATTGTACACATTCGACTTGTAGAAACATTGAGCCGCAAGAGCACTGGACGCTTCTCAAAGTGACATGTGGTGACACAGAGTTCCACAAGAGCACGGGGCACCCAGTTAATTGGCAAGGCTGGTCACTGGAAAGCGCATTCCACTCTCCAGCAGCTGGAAGGCCACTTGTGCAACACGCAAAGAAACATTTTAAGTGGACAAGAGTCCTTAAACCTCCATGCACACAGCACACATGACAGCCAAGGACAACTTTTTATTTCCACTTGTCTCTTGCACTTCCCAGGCAATGCTCAGAGAGGGAGAAAGGTAAGCCTTTCCAAGCAGGCAAGAAGTATTTTAAGCCCTACTGAGCACAGAAGTTCTCAGGGGATCTACCCAGGGCCTGCAGGGTCACTGCTTCCTAATTTCCCTGGGTAATACCTGATGACTCAGCAAGAGCCACCATCCTAATTCTTGCACAGAAGGAATCACCCTAGTTCCAAGAATGGGAGCCAGAGGACCGCGATTCCACTCACCAGCTCTGTGAACTGGGGCAAGTTCTTTAACTCACTGAACTTCCACTTCTTCCCTACAGCGGAAGTAATGCGATAGGAGAATGAGAATAGGTACAGCAGTAATTGGGTCGGCTGTGATATTAACACATTCTTCGATTAATGCTTACTTTAAAGGCTACATAAAGATATGCACATGTCTGTTAAAACTCTTCTTTAGGCTTGGTGCTTTGAGATAATATCACTGTATGAAGTCTCCAGGACTGCTATAAAAAGAAACACAAGCTGAGTGGCATAAAGAAACACATCTACTCTCTCAGAGCTATGGGGTAATAAGTCCAAAACTTCAGGGGTCAATAAAGAATGGTGCTCGATGCCTGCCACCAATGCTTAGTGTAATTCAGCCTGTGGATGCTGTAGGTATATACTTTCAATGTTTGCCTCTGTCTTTACCTCGTGGGTCTAAGCCCAAATTTCACACATCTTGTAAATACACTAGTAATTTTTTCCAGACCCATATTAATCCAACATGGCTTAACTTTTACTTGAATAAATACGCAAAAAAAAAGTTCTTTCCAAAAACAGTCTTATCCACAGGCTCCAGAAGTCTAGATTTTATCCTATATCTTTGTGTAAGGCACAGTCCAACCAATAAAAAATATATCAGGTATCCCCTGACCATATAATCTAAATGTAATATAATTATTGACAGTGGGCTGCATCACACAGCTCAGTGAAATCTGTTCTGTAGTTATCAATCATGAAACAGGACTATTACTTGTTTCTGGTAATATGAACTGTAACTTAGCTTATAACTTACCAAGCATAGTTCCTGGTACATATTAAGACCTCAATAAATGTCAAATGAATAAGTATTGTGAAGAAATAAATGAACCACAGACATCAGTAGATACAGAATAATTGCATGCTGTCTATGTCAAAATAATTCTAACCATGAACATGCCAGCCCTTCACTCCACTTGTACATGTCAGAAAACATGTCCCAATATTTCTTTGGAAAACAGGTTCACCAAAATACACAAGTCAAAAAGGTAACAGAGTGTTTTGTTTCTGAAAGTCACCTTTTCAACACGCTAACTTCTTCTCCTCTTGTATTTCTTCCTTCTTTCAGTATGGCAGGGATTCTCGATCCTTCCTCATCAGCACCATCCCCTTTCCTCTGCATTCACTAGCTTCAGTAGACGGTCACAGTTTCACCAACTCATGATCTCCCTCTTGACTTTGGTCTCATGAAAGTGATGCTATCTTAACTCTTGGCATCGATGTCTTTTCCAGATTTATTTTTCTTTATTGCATTCCCCACTGCTTGGTATATTATATAATAATTTGCTTATTCTCACTCCTCGAAGAACTTTAAGCCCCTTGAACAGAACCCTCAGTCTCTTCTCTATTATACCCCAGCACCTTGATTAGCCTGATCTCAAGTGAGTCCTCGAATGTTATTTTTTAAATAAATAACATGTAAAAACTTTAAGTACAATGTCCCTGGTGTTGTACTAAGTATCTCACAATATCTTTTTTGATTCTCGCCAGAACCCTAGAAGATCACGCTATTTTTAAATCTTTTTACTAGAGCTCACAGAGGTCAAATGCTTTGCCAGAGAGAGGCAGGATGTAACCAGATCAGAGTTTAGAACCAGCCAGACAAATAGACACAGAGTCTTTACACTTCACCATTCATTCATGAATCAATAAATGTTTTGTAATGGGTCCTTTTCAGTAGCCAGGATCTAAAAATTACCCAGCAAGGTGAACTAACCAGGCTTGTCTTTGGAAGCTCTGAGGGCTGAGATGTCATCCAAGAATTGTATATGTGAACATACCCAAGGAAGCTACACTATCCCCCATGTTTAATGCCACTCTTAATCTTACAGAGCAGGAAGTTAATCATATCATTCCTTAAAGGTAACATGAACACTTTAAATGTTTCCCTTCCAACTCTTCAGATTTTACACTTCGCTTCTTGCCTTTTCTGGTTCAGCACCATTGAACTTAGTGGGTAAATGGGCAAATACCTATCTTCAGACCTTACTAAGCATGGCTTTTGATGTGTTCAAGTTCCAAAACGGATGTCACTCATGTTACAACCTCTCAGGTGCTTAGAAGTATTAGCAATTTCTTTTTTCCTTTGCCATTTTTTTTCTCTAGGCTATCTGTGCTATATTACTTCAATCTCTCTTTGTACAGTGAGTCATGCCCTCTAATCCATTTATCATTCCTGCCACCCTGGCTTGCAGTCTTTCCTTTCCATCATTTTTTTAAAGCAAGATGGTGCTGTCAAAAGCACACGTGTAGACACACACCCACGATCTCAGGCACCACAGGACCACTCCTTCCAACAGGACCCTCCCCTGCCAACAGTTTATGTAATTTAGGTCTCTTGCCTCCTCAGATCCACTCTTCAGGCGCCACTTTTGCATTTTTGCTCAGTTTTATTCAATGGTCATGACTAGTTCGTTGGTCTGCTATGGTATACATGAGTTTTCTTCAGGGGACACAGTTTATGACCCAATTTTTAAAACTCAAGAATTCTAAGGAAGCAATCATTTGCGGATCTCAGAGACCACAGAGAAATCAGGCCACAGATAAGATTCAAGCCAGTTTTTCAATATTAATAAAACGCACCTCTTTCCAAATGGTGCCTGTGAGAAACATGGTCACTAACCAGCCTGACCTGCAGGATTTGCAAAGGAGAAAAATATTCTGCCTTACTAGTCTCATGCCTTCTTATACCTTCCCACAAACCATCCACACACCTTACTTTCTCCAACCTGCTGGGGCTCACACTCCAACCTTTGATACCAAACTACCCCTGTTATCAGTCAATTAATCTGATGAAATGTTTCTACTTAATAGAAACCAAGGAATTTTCTTTATGTATCAAGACAACCTATGACATTTCCGAGCCTCAGTTTCTTTATGTATAAAGTAGTGTTGGTATTCATTTTTATGCAAATCTTTATATAGGGAATTCTCAATTACCTAAATGCTTCTTACAAGACTAGCATATTCATTTTTACAGCCTTTTCATTAAACTCTCCCATCCCTAAAGAATAATTCTGGCATTCCTCTCCTATGTATTGGGGATAATATACATTTTAGGAATAATTGGGGAAGGGGAGAAACTGAGATGACACAAAGACAGGGAAGTGATTCTAAAAACACTAAAAAATAATAGCTCAAAAATAAGATGGAGGATCAGTTAGGAGATGCCTGATGCAGATGGGATAAAAACTCAGAAGGAAAGTGGGCAGGAGAGAGAGTTTTGAAAGGTGTGGCTTCTGTATATCCGAACGACAAGACAGGAATATGGAAAGATGCACTGGGGTTGTTACACATGTCTGACTACCTAGGCACTTCGCTATAGTGAAAAAAAAATTAAAGTTAATGGTTATCTTCCTTTGACTTTGATTATTGAAAAAAAAAAAACTGTTCTATGAGGGAGGTTGGCTTTACTGAGGTTATTTGTTGAGGATTCACTTTTCCATTACCCCAGGCCAGGTTGGTCTCACTTCTCCAAATCTAGAACTTTGACCTCTGCGTGGCCTTATAAGACACCACCTCCCATAATACAAAACTTAGGAATTCCAGCATATTATCAAATACAGCTAAAAAGGTTCATCTTCCTTCTACGGAGGGAACAAGCAAAGAAACACTTTTTAAAAAATAAAAGTTTGAAGATTAACCACAATCTGACTTATCTATACTCTTCACCATGAATGCACCGAATTCAGTATTGACTGCCAAAAGCACTATACATTTCCATAGTTTTCAGTGTTCACTTGTGCTTTTCTAAAGATTTTTTTCATGAATTATTTCCCTCACTAGCTCTTTAAGAACACTCAGAATGAATGAAATGATCTTTGTGACTCGTGTGGTATAGTTTAACAGCTAAGAGTATTTCTTGGTTTTGTTGTTGCTTAGCTTCTTATGCTGCTTTCTCACTCTGTTACCAAAAACCTTCTCAACTTTGGCTTCTGAAAGCGTCTTCTCCCTATAATCGAGCTAAAGGGATAAGCCAGATTGCTAATTACTGCTCTAGCATCAGAGTCCTCTAGTTTTCTGGCTTCCTTTTCACATGAAGTGGCCTGTCTGGCCCCTTGTTCTACTTTACTTGTTAATTCTATTGCTTCCAAGACATAATTTTGTCATGGTGGTTCTTGTCTGGCACCATGAAATCCATTTCTACAAAATACAGTTTATCCAAGACAAGTCCAATTCTTAAATACTCATTGACAACTAGCTTAATTTCAAAAACAATTTTATCTGCCTTGCTCCTAAATTCAATCAACATCTTATTTGGAACCTTGTCTATTCATATAACTCTGTCCATTCATTCAAATATTTTATTGACTGCCAGGTACTACATGAACTAAGAATCCAGAACATGAAAAAGAGGTATGATCCCTGCCCTCTGAGGGGAGTGGGGAAGGTTTCAGAGAAACTATAAATACAAATAAAAATTTTGTATTTGCAAGAAATGAGACACAGTTAAGAAAAAAAGCCTAAATTCTATCATAAGAAATATTACTACAAAAGACAACTATTGTTGTGTCGTATTCTGTGGGAGCTGTCTCTGGGCTAAGGGCTTTATGTTCATCTTCTCTTTTAACACATGCGGCAAATCTATGAGTTAAATGCAGTTTCTCCTGATTTTACAGAAGAAAATCAAAGTGTAAGGCAACTCAGTCAAAGTCCCCTAATCAAGCAGTACACAGGAGGCAAAGCTAGGGTTGTCTTCCATGTTGGCAGCACTCCTACGTCTTTCACTAAGCATGCTGAAGAAGGGGTCAGAGAGGATTTGGCATGTAGGTGGTGGCATCATCAATGCCTGGTTAATTATTGATAAAAGAAAAAAGAGTGGGGGTTGGTGCTGGAAAGAAAGTAAAGAGGCTTAATTAATATTTTGAAGTCAAGAAGCAAGAGAACCTAAGCACACACAGGCAAGCCCAAGTGAGCATCGTCAGCGTGAAGAAGGGGCTAACACTGGATCCTGCACGTAGGACTCCAGCACTGAAAACTCGTTTGCACAGAAGAAACGTGGTGAACGTGCTAACTTCAGATATTTTCAGCAGCGATGTCTGCAAAACCCTGAAAAATGAAGG
>PVKB01006307.1:0-66765 GCA_004027205.1 Ctenodactylus gundi | reverse complement strand
CCCAACACAGCAACAGTGGGTAGTGTTTGGGCCTTAGGACAACAACACGCTCATGAACAAATTCAAGTTTTTGTGGGAAGGTTCTTTATAAAAGGACAAGCTTCACTCTCTTTCACTCTCTTGTCTTTATGGTGTCTCCTCACTCCCATGGGATGACACACCCAAAAGCCCTTTGAACAACGCTAGCATCTTGATACTGAGTTTCCCGATTGCCAGGATCATGAACCAATAAATTTGTTTTCCTTTTAATAAATTACCTATTCTGTGGTATTTTGTCACAATGGTGCAAAACAGACCCATGCACAGACTCTAAGAAACAACAACAGAAGGCTGAATGTAGAAGGATTTTAGGAAGAAAGATCTTAGACATGAGAAAAGGAGCAAAGAGAAGCAGAGGGCACCCGTGAGCTTTCTGGGTTAGCACTGATGCCATTAGGACAGATACAAGAAGAAGGCTCACTGGAGGAAGATGATGGGCTTCTGACTGCGTGCACCACAATTAACACAGGGGTGGCAAAGCTAGAGGTGCTACGGATGGATGAATTCAGGTCTGAGAGTTACGCCAGGTCAAACTGCCATCTGTGTACCAGGTGATGAAAGGTGACGCACTGAGTCAGAGCCTCTGCAAAGCTGTTTTGTAAGAATTGTTGCCACAATCCTGCAAATTCTCCCAGTAACCTATCTACACTCAAGACAGACACAGGCATGTTCGGCTGCTTCCCAAAAAACCCTATTAAAGGCTTCCTGTTAGTAGTTCCTCTGATCATGAGTGGTCAACCGGGTATGGTGTATGTGAACTCACCAGGTGGTAACATACCTGAAGGCCAAGTCAAAGGCAGCTAGGTAAAGTCACTGGGAAGAAGATGGGTCACTGAGCATTCAGCACTGGTGTAGCCACCTCCCAAGGCCACAGGAGCTACAACCGAATCTCATTCCAAGAGAATGAGCATGTAGCCTATGTGACTATCAACTCACATTTCCATCCTCTTCAGAGGGATGGCTTCATTGTCGCCACGGAGCGACAATGGGCACTCTCCCATGTCATGTTTTCTGGACACCAGTACCATGGCTGATGCTGTTCTCTCTCTGGGAAGCACCCTTCCCCTACTTGGCAGCTGCTTCAAAACTCCCTTCATAAGTTATTTTCCCTGGCCAGCTTCTCTGGACATTGTACATTTTGTGTGAAAAATGTGCTATATAATAAGGTCCTGTCATAGGCATTTAAAGACCTGGCTTCTAATTTTTATGGGTGGGGTACTTGAGGATTGTAATAATCTTTAGATTCTCATGCAAAGTGCCTCTGGCAAAAACAGTAGCAAATAATGAGATCACAATAAATATCCCTGCTACCAAAAAAAAAAAAAAAAAAAAAAAAAAAAAAAGCAGCCATCGCCTCTCCTTCTATGTCATCATAAACACTATCACAGGGACAAAAATAGTAGATGGTAAACTCCGTATCACAGTTCAGACGTAGGGCTCTCATCCACAGCGTGTAGGTCAGGATCAGGTGGCATCACCCATGCACTTAGTGGCCTTTTGCAAGCTACTTCATCTCACTAGATCACAACTGCCTCAGCTTCAAATTAGGAAAAGTAATGGTAAGCAAACAATATCACAGTGGGCGACTGTGAGGATACAGTGAAATAATATAAATAAGGTGCTTAATAAAATACCAGGCACAAAATAAGATTTCAATAAACGCTTAAATATTACTCATAATAATTTATGGCACTGCTATAGTTCTGCATCACCTTTCCTAGGGATGCCTGGTGCATTTCTGATAAAGCTCCTCCATCCATTGACAAAACAGATGGGACAGATTTCTGAATGAATAAACATCCCACAAAGAGCTATTGAGCATTAATTACGCATAAGATACAATAGGAATAAAGGCTAAGAGTGAAAATAAGAGTTATTTCTTCAGGCAGCTTACAATCTGGTGGAGAGAGAAAAAGGCAGGCAGATTAAAAAAAAAACCCTACATGATCACTGAAAGATGAATGCCATAATACTGGTCTACCACGCACAGGTGCATAGCCGATGAAAGCAGACAACGACGGGAAGGGTATTCCTGGCGTGGGACGAAGGACAGCTCAAACAGCTACCCAAGGTGGCTCTGCAGAGACCAGCACAAAAGCTACGGGTGTGCAAGATCCAGAGACTGTTCCACAATATTAGAGCACAGAGAAGTGGATGGCTCGGCAAGTGAATGGGAGCACGGGATAAAGATGGAGGATGGAGGAAGGCATTCCACAGAGTAAAGAAAGAAACGGAGGAAAAGTACGCAGCAGGTGCATGAAAGAACAGCAGTCTCATTTGGACAGATCGTATATATCTACACTTAGCGAGTACCTACTGTATACCAAGAAAAGACACGATAAAAAGATTAAGAGAAACAAAGACTTAGGGGTAGGCATGGCAAGCAAGTGTGAATTACTAAACACTGTACATTCTAATATTGAATAGAAAACAAAAACAAAACATGGTTTGGAGGCCCAGCAGGCAGCAGTTCAAATTTATAGCTGTTGAAGGTTATGACCTGGTATAGAACAGAGGAGGAACTGACACAGGACAAACGAAATACAGGCTCTGAGAGTGTGTCACTGCCAAAGTTCAACCGAGCTTCCTCCATCCCTGTTGTTCTTCCTGTGGTCTATTTAAAGTCTCTCTCCAGAAGCAGAGCAAATTTAAAAACTTAACTGTCTTCAGGATAATACTAGGTATCTGCATGCGCATAGGGGTTTGTGAGTCTCCTTACTTCCCTCAGCAAAAGAACGTGTGAAAATGCTCAATCAGAGGACCAGATTCAGTTGAGCACTGAGATCCTGGCAGCTTACAGATCCTGTCTAGGCCAAGGCTGGCTCACCTCAGCAGCCCATGTCTCATGGCTATCAGGCAGAATGCTCTGAGTTTTTCTATGTCTGTATGAGAACTGGAGACCATCCTGAAACTGTGGTTCCATATATGCACCTGCAGTGCCATTCTTCTCCACAGTGCACCATACCACAATCAAAGTGTCCACTGATGTCGCCAGACTGCCTTTCTCATCGCCTCTGTGAAAGCCAAAAAGTCTCCCCTGAGCTTTGCAAATCCCACTGCCAAAATGATGGTTCTGCATTCGTAACGTATAGGTCCCTTGGAAGCTATTACAATGCTCCAAACACACCAAGCCACTAATTAGTTGTGGAGCATCTGTGTGTTATCTGTCTCTCTGTAGAATATAACCTCAGTGGGACAGAGACATGGTCTATCACTCATTGTCATATCCTATTCCCCAGAAAACTGCCTGGCATACTGAGTAGGGGCTCACATGAATTCTGAATGATGACACTGATGAATGACTCAATCAATTTCCAAACAGAAGTCATTTTATCCTTTCTTGGTCCCTTACATTACTTCCCTCTAACGTTTCCTGCCTGCATTCAAGAGGCACCATTGATGCTGCCCCACCACCTAGAGACAGGAATACCACCTGGGCTTCATTCAGACCCATGCCCCTCAAAACCCAATGGACCCCAAGTCCCATGTACCAGCCTAGCCTACTACTTAGGGGCTGGGTCTCAAAAGACAAACTCCTGGATTCTTCTTCCTTACTTTTATCACAAACTAGTGGCGGATCTTGGGCAAGTTTTGTTATTTCTGTGTCTTAGTTAGTGTTCAAACTTACAAATAGGCTTGATAATGATGGTTCTGGCCCTGGTTATTGTCAGATGGATGAAGCTTAAATATCTGAAGCATTCGAAGAGATTCTGAGAGGTAGCAAGGCCTTGATAAATGTGAGCCATCACTGTCCTACCCACGTGGTGATACCTAATACATTCACCTCTTCTCTGTCTGTCTCTCTTGCTCCCTTTGATCTCTCTTCCACTCTGCCTTACTCTCTTTAAAACATCACAGGTCCTTGATCCCTATACATCCTCCTGCATGGAGCTCACAAGACCCTGGCTGGTCTTCCTTTATCTACTTTGCAAAGCTCAAGCCTGTACCCTCCCTCCCACCCTGCATAGCAGTCATGTTTCTCCTCATATCTGCATGTGGCCATCATCTGTTCCTAAGGCAGAACAAGCTCTTGGGTCACCTCCTCCACAGCCACCCATCCAAAGTAGCCCCACCTCTCCTTATCAGTCTCCCTCCCCAGGCCCCACTGGGATTCTTCTATTGGTTAGCCATGGGGCTCTCCATATTAGGCTGCAGCTGCTTTTCTTCTATTCCGCCTAAATACGAGCTACCCAGATTAGAGCTCATGTAGTTTCACAGCTACTCTCTAGTTTATTCCCTGTCCCTCGCCATGGAGCACTTCCACAATAAGCCATGTTTTCATGCATGCTGGTGCCCAAACCCATGCCTCTCTCTGCACCATCCATGCTCTGCCCCACCACGGCTTCCTCCTTTGTTCTCCAGTTAGACACTATGGCTCTGGAGGGTGGCACTTCACCTGTACAGGCAGATGTTCTCCTTAGTGGCTTCTACAGATTGCTGGGATTCAAATTCAAATTAGAGTTTGCAACAAAATACTGACTCTTCACTCTGATGTTTCCTATACACAGAGGCTGGGTCTTGGAAACATCATTCTGTTAATACTCTTATTCCAAGATTTTGTTTTCACAGTTCCTCATAGATATAACTATTCAGGAAATGTTTTTAAAAGAAAGCTCAAGTCAACAAATGAACAACGCAGAAACCGAAGGGCCTCCCAGCTTGGCACAATTAATGGGGAGCTAGGTAGAGGCATGCGGAAGAAAATGCAGCAGCAATTTTAACACTGTATTAAGCAAATGTTTCACGGATATGACATCTGAAGCACAATGAAAAAAACAGATAAACTGGACTTCAATGAACTTAGAACTGTTTCTCTCTGCAGCCACATGAAGATTCAGTGAAAAGATAGTCACCTGTAAACCAGAAAGAGGCCTTTGTCTGAACCTGGCCATGTTGGGGATCTGACCTCAAGCACCCAGGCTCCAGGACCACATGGAAAACATTTTTGTTGCTTAAGCCCAAATAAAAGTAAAAAAAAAAAAATCGTGTTTTTTAGAATATCATCAAGAAGTAAGGAAACTGGGCTACAGAGCTAGACCCTGTCTCAAAAAATAAAAATAAAAAAAGAAAGAAAGAAAGAAAGAAAAGACAAGATAGTAAAGACAAATATTTCCCAGAATGAGAGAAAATTATTTCCAGAGCATCTGAAAGCATCTGATAAATGATTTGTAATTGTGATAAGAATCTTTTATAATCCCAACAAAAAAGGACATGTAAAACAATTACAAACTGAGGAATCTCTATAGCCGTTTCTACAAGACAACTCAGAAATGGCCAATGGGCACAAGAAAAGATGCTCTACATCACTGATCCTTAGAGAAATGCAAATTCTAACCAACAAGGACATGACATTTTATACCCCCTGGATGCTTAAAATGAAAAAAGATAGACAATCGTAGTTGTAGTCCAAAATGTGGAGACGCTGACATATGCAACTGCTACATTTAGAACTTTAAAATGATCTACTTACTTTCATGGGCAGTTTCTCAAAAAAAAAAAAAATCTAGAATTAAGCATATAGTTATAACCACTGAGTATTTAGCAACTTCTTTTTTAGTTATACACAAAAAAGCCGGTGAAAATGTACATCCACTTAAACGTTTATACACATCACTCTTAGTAAAATTATTCGTAAGATTCAAGAAGTAAAAATGATCAAAACAGCCATCAGTTGGTGAATGAATACATATAATGTAGGATATTCCATTATCTTAGTAATATTATTGAGCAATAAAAAGGAATGAAGTATGGATATATACTGTAAATGAACCCAGTAAAGACTGTGCCAAGGGAAAGAAGCCAGTCAAACAAACACAGTGTTTAATGATTACACTTAAATAGAGTGTCCAGAATAGGCTTCCATTTAAAAAAAGTGTATTAGGAGTTGGTAGGAGAGAGGGGGATACGAAGAATAGAGAGAGAGACTATTACTGGAATGGCGTTTTCCTTACGGACAAAATGGTCAAACGTTGATGCTTAGAGAAGTGTGTGAGTTTCCACACTTACAGATCAAGTTTGACGGCGCGTGAACACAACCTGACACCTATTTACTTGACTGAGGTGTACAGTGCAGGTCCACCCTGTGGATCTGGGGGGAAGTGAGATGCTCTGCTCAGCTACTGCTGCTCTTCTACACCTGTGGGAAAGGTGCTCCCACACAACGGGTTTGCCCAGTGGGGAGGGCCTGTAGGGGTTTAGGTTGACCTCCCAGGAGGAGGAAAGTCCAATCCCTCAGGACATAAGAGACAACCCAGCTGTACCCAGTTAAAAAGAGCATTCTACAATGGAAGATGAACAGCAGCAGCAAAGGATCTTATTTCTTTCTCTGGATATCTGACCTTTGATTCCTATTTCTGGTCTGGTTCATAATTCAGGAAGGTAAGAAGTAGTTTTAATAATTGAGCCCTGCAAATTCCAACACCTGGAGGGCTATGAGCTCACATCCTATTCTCTTTTGTTCAGAGGGAGAGTAGCACCTGTTAGACAGATGTTAAGGACATATTTACACCGAAGGGAATTTCACCAACTGAAGTTAATAAAAACTCATTCAGAAGGAATGACTCTCTCAACCTACGATTCACGGCCGTTTAGTTTTGTCTCTGGGATATGTGGGTAACATCTACAATAATCTCTTATGCCAGTCACGAGGTAGAAATGCAGTGAGGGAGCATTACTTAAGGCCCATGAGAAAGGCTTCCTTCTAGGCAGAAATCTTGGGTCCGTATCTTAATGTATAACGGGGCCCACCGAGCACGCCTGGGTTACAGCATCCCAGAAGCTTCTGCAGGCATCCAGTACCATCCTGTAAGACCACACTTACACAAAGAGAGGGAAGTGAGTGTCATTTCATTTCTTCAGCACAGCCCGCAGACTTCACACTGCAGACTTTGCAATTAATGAGCAATGCTCCTGCTGCCTCTGTCTTCTTAACTGCTCTCTTGTTCTGGGTCAAGATGCAATAAATATGGGGCTACAAAGAGGCAAAGATGATTAAACCACTGCTTTTCTCTTGCCTTGCTTTTCTTATTTTGCCAGGAATGTGTCCCAGCCTCCACAAGGCAATCTGGGGTCTGTTTATATTACAATACACAAGGCCATATGAGCTGAGATAAGCTTTAATTATTAAGTTTACAATGTAATGGCAATTGGAGGAAAAGAAAGAGCCTGTGACAGCATGTAGAACCCTCAGTGAATCTGTGACACTTTGAGCTTTAATAGAATTTGTTTCAGAAAATCAAAGCACCCAGGATAAGGGTTTTTCAGTGAGTCCTTGGTTTGAGGGAGGCCAAGGGGCCCTGAGAATATGGGAAGATTCAAGGACAAATCAGTAAAGCTCTCCAGGGGAGAGCAGAGTGACTGAAGAAAAATGAAAAGGCCTCATGGTACGGTAAGAGCAGCACAAATTCTAGGGTTGGAAGAGCCAAGGCTGGCATCCCTGGACCGACCTTTACTCAACCTGTGACCTAGAATGCCTTATTCAGCTCTCTAAGCCTTTATTTTGCCATCTATTGGTGGGGATAAAGGCATATACTAATTCAGGCTTGATGATCTGGCAAGGCATTGCTCTATAGAAGCTTCACATCTGATTATAAAGACACCATTCTTTTGGTTACACATTTATGGGTAGGATTGTCCAAAAAACCACAGATCTATTCAAAGACGTTACCATCCTGAGTCTTATTACAAAATGCTAATATCCAGGATTTAATACCTTCGTGCATTTACTCTCACCACCTCAAATCACAATCTTGGAAAAAAAGGAAAATGATTATGAAGATTGTAGCAATGATGACAATGTCTATATCATCACATAAATGATATTTTAACTAAAAATAATGCTACTAAAGATGGTAACTTCTTTCTGATGAAGGCTCTGATACTAGACTGACTGGGCTCAAAGCCATCTCCTCTCATCTCCTCTTTGCGACCTTGGGCCAGGCTTTCGCATCCTGGTCCATAGTTGCATTGTTTCGAAAGTGGTGACAATAGTGCCCACTTTGAGAAGATTCCAGAGTGGCACTAGGGGTGCAGTCCAGTGGTTCAAGCACTAGCCAGGCAGGCACAAGGCCTTTGGTTTGATTCTCCAGCACTACACAGCCTGGATGTGGTGGTTCATGCTTGCAATCCTAGCACTCAAGAGGCTGACACAGGAGGATTTCTATTAAGTCTGAGGCCAGCCTGGGCTAAATGGGAGCTCAGGGCCAACCTGGACTACAGAGAGCCTCTGCCACCCCTACAGCCCTCCTTTCCCACCAGCCAAAAAGAAGAAAGCACCAGATGATTCAGTACATTTATTTTTTTCTGCCAAACACTTGGAAGAGGGCCGAATATGAGCTGCATTGGACTTCTTTAAATAAGCAAAAAGAGAGTAACTTTCCAAATTGAAAACAGGGTTCCAGGACTGGTAGGGGTACAAGTCAAAGCTTTGAGGAGTAGGGCTGCTGGCATGGATCAGCAAGGCACTGCATTCGATTCCTCAGTACCACATATCTGGGCATGGTGGCACACACATGTAATCCTAGTCCCCACTCAGAATATTGAGGCAGGAGAATTGCCATGAGTTCAAGCTCAGCCTGGAACACAGAGTGAAGCCCCGTCTCCAATATACAAACAAACAAACAAACAAACAAACACCTGCTTAATATGAGGCTATGAGGAAAGACTGTGAGCTATACTGTCTTTGTCAAATTCTATGCTAACCCATTCACAACTGTTTCTACAATGCATTTAAACTGGAACATGCAATAACAACATACAATAAGATGATAAGCTCATTCCCACCACAAACATGCTATCTTACCCTCAGTGTTCTTGAGGGGCTTGAGTGAAGCTTTTAAAAACAGTAACAAACAAACAATCAAAAGAATGATCTGGTTAATATGAAAAGTAAGAAATAACTAGTTCCTTCCTGTCAACACAGACAGAGAGCACAAGAATCCCGCAGATCATCCTGCAAACAAATGTTACATGTTGTCTTGGTTACCTTTTCATTGCTGTGACTCAATATCCGACACCCACAAACTTAGGAAAGGAAAGGTTTATTTCAGCTCACAGACTCGAAGGTCACAGTCCATTCAGGGGCAGCCGGCAACAATCAAAGTACTTGGCAGAGAGAGAGGGGGAGGCAGCTTCTCAGGACACCACAGACAGAAAGACAAGCTGAGGCTAGTTGAGACTAGTTCCAATCATCCAGGAAGGCAGGTGCAGCTTATGTATCCTTTCAGGTGTCCACCCAGTAACAGTCCCTCCTGCATACAGTGGCCAGGTGTGGCCACTACACACTGTTAATCCCAACTTAGCTGCAATCCACCCCTTCAGACCAGACCCCAATCCACTAACATTACATGGTTCCATCAAAATACATGAGACTTTTGGGGGACAGTCCAGATCCTAATCACAACACATGCTGATGAGCTGATCTGCTTTTCTGCATAGGATAAACACCTGGCTAGCAAGGACATACTTCCCTGCTCTTTAGCTGATGGGCTTCCTTGAAGAGCAATAGTGTTTTCCAACTCACAGGGAACTCACAGAATCGGAGGTACCAGCGTTGGCCCCCTCCTGTCCCTCCACAATGCTCTGTGACAGGACCACGTAATATACTATTTCCTACTAAGTAGTAAGCCTTCAGCACATGCTTTTCTCACTGGCCCTTTTCCTTCATATACAGAGCTGGTGTAATGACAGGATAGAAAAACACATGTAACAGAAAAGAAAAATAAGGTCATCTTTAGTACCACCACACACAAGCACAACTTGCAATACTATCTACTATTCTGTATTTTCAACTCCACTTTCATCCCCTGTATTTTAATCATGCATATGAAACTGCATGCATACACTCTGGAATGCACTATAAATTGTTGCTACTGTGACCACTGGAGAGATTATGCCAACTTTGGGTAATTAGGAACCATGCCTAGATTAGGCAATTAGGAACTAGCATGGATTAGGTGGTTAGGAACCAGCCTGGAGTAGAGTGTCAGTGATTTCTGGTCCAGCAAATGAGGGAAGAACAGCCACACGGATGTGGGAGGCCCAACTGGGAACCTGAACTGTATAAAAGGAAGGAAGGAAGAAAAATTGTTACAGCTTTTTCCTCTGGGGAGAGACTGGACTTGACAGGACTTGGCTTCCTGTCTGTGATGTCATGAGGAGCTGCCTCCACCTCTGCCTCTGCCATGGACTCCCGTTTCTGTTGGTCACCCCTGAGTGGACTGTGACCTTCTGAAACGGTGAGCTAAAGTAAACTTTTCTTACCCTAAATCTGTAGATGTGGGGTATTGAGTCCCATGATGATGTATTTCTATAGCCTATTGAGTTCACTGATTATTACCAGAGAATGCTACATTACTCTACTTGTCAAAGTATTATACAATTTTATGAACACAAGCAAATTTTGAAAAGGAGTTTCTTATAGTTTGGGTCATCTTTGAAGACAAAGGCCCTGATACAGTCACATAGGGTCAAGGTATTTGACATTTACTACAGAATTTCTTACCAAAATGTTCCAGCAATGCAGCATCAGTGCATGTGACCACCCATAGCACTGTCTTACTATCTTTTAAAACACAGTGTCCTTACTGTCACCAAACATGCTGCAGAAGTAAAACCGACTGAGTGTAGCAAAGCAAGACTTAAATAAAAACTTGCTGAAAACCTTATCTGAAAAATAAATTCAATTACTGTAATTAACAGTGAAAGCCAAAAGAAGCATCCTGCACAACTATTATTATATTATTATCAACATGAGAAAGAGACTTCATTTGTCAATGTACTTAGTAATCACATCTTAGTTAATCCTCGTAACGTGACGGGGAGGCAATGAAGCTATTTATAGCCGGACTTTCTGAGCCAAAGTCCTTCAAATGTCCTTTTGTCATGATATCTCATCTCACTGTCACCAGCGTATCAATTCACAGGCTCATTCTTATTTTTATAGTTTCAGGGACAGGGATCTTCCTGGTCATTTGGTAGAAGAAGATCAAGTAATTATTGACATGGGATGCAGAATTTTCATAAACGGGTTTTCTTCTCAAATCCCTGCAGCTCTAAGAAAGTACTATACTCCATTAGCAGCTGATAATAAAACTGCTATTTTAAAAATTAAATATCTTTGTATGGCACCGTGACTGTAGGAGTAAAAGTTCATACTCAAAAGGGTTCTTACAATTTCAACAATAACTACTGGATTATGTAATTTATAGCTAAAGCAACAGGAGTAATAATTCATACTCAACGTCAAAAGTTTTCATGACCTTAAATTGCATCATAATTGGGAAATAGTGTAACTGCATATCTGTATTCTTACAAATGCCCTATACTAAAAAAGTGGGCTTACTGTTTTTATGGGTGGCGGAGATAGGAGTCCTTCACTGGAGACAACGAATAAAGACATGTAAGCTAAGAAGCTCTCACTGACTCAGTCGTGAGCCTACCCATGCCTGACTTTAGGCATTAGCAACAGATAAAGGCTACGGAACCATTGGGAGACCTTGAAACTGCCCATGAGTGAAGGCACCGTGGAAAGGGCATCTCAACCCCAACTGGAGGACCCGGGACCAATCTCCAGTTGGCCACCCTATCCTTCACTCTCCTACTTCTTCCTCCAATGTACAACGGAAATCATAGTTCCAATGAGACAGAGTTAGGAGGAAGAGGTGATAACTCTAAGTAGGGTACTCGTTATGATGTGGGTACTGATCTAGTATGTATTTGCTTCTTGCTCTCTGCTCCCACTGTCTTCCCCATTCCAGGAGGGCATCAAACTGGATGTCTGGCAAATTGGCCAGCTGTCGAGAGCTATGAAAGGGGGCCTGGCAAAAAAAAATCACATAGGTGAGTTTAGGAATAAATTATATTGTGGTTCAAGCACTCTTCAGAATAAATTAATTCACAGGAAAAGTAGCTAATATAGGAAATAAAGTCTAAAGAGTTACAGTGACTTGTCGCAGTCACTCAGCTACACAGCAACAAGAATGTAAAAATGAAATAAGCCTGCGGTGTATATATTTATTAACTGACTGAGTGAATATATCACCCACTTTCTTACTAATAAATTCCCTCATATTCTCCTGCTAACCAAGTGACACGTGCTGGGCACTGATTGGCAAGCAGTTTGCTAAGATACCAGAAATATAGATAAACAAGGCCTGGCTTGCATCCCCAGAAAGCTCACATTCTGCTACAGGAAGCCTATCATGGAGAGACAGAGACCAATGCAATGAAGATGCCAAAGAAATATGCAAGGCACTGTGGTCTGGGAGAAAAGGTGCCAATACCTGGGTTGAAGCCTACAGGTGGTACAGGTAGGCTTACTGTGAGAGGAGATGTGAAGTCTCATTAGATAAGGAGTTTACTGGTGCGGGGTCGGGAAGGTAGTAGAGGAAGAAGTGGGCATATGGAGAAGCAGGAAGGGACCCAAACCACAGAGGGTCCACACCAAGAGAGCCAGGAGCTATAAGCAAGTCACAACAGTGGGGGAGCACAAAATTTTCTGGAGAAGAGAGAAAACGCCATAGAGAAAGTGCTCTAAGAATCTCTATTAATGGCTATGGTGACACAGAGGAGTGGTTTCTTCCACACAAGAAGGTACTTAAGAGATCACACTTGCCTGTAGGAAATACCATTTGGGAGTCAGACAGACGGATCTAAGGAGCACACAGGGGGAGGAGGGTAGCAAGGTCACATACAGTGTAAACCCAGACCATACCAACCACAGTGGGATGGGGAGGAAGCGGTAGAAAGACAACTAAGAAACTCCATGCTCTGATTACGAGACAGTTAGGGGACTGAGAGAGAAAGTACGATTAAAGGAGAATCCTCCTTTCTGGCAGGGTTGGTGGGCTTTAGCACCTGCCATTTCTCCCATCCCTGGTTATAGTACTGAAGGCTGGGCTTAGGTGGACAACTTCATGCTGATCTCTGTTCAGGTGATCTCTTGAGAACATCTCAAGCCTGCTGTTCCTGTGCAGAACCCTCCAGATCCTGAACAAGTCACTCCGTACATTACTGCACTGCTGCCTACAGACAGGGATGTGTTTCATTTGAACCCTCAGTGAGAAGTTAAGCAGAGCTGAAGGTTAAAGACTTGACTGGGAACACAATGGGAACACAACTCCAAGAATGTGTAGATACCATCCAAAATAGAGAGAGACTGAGGGAAAGTTTCATGATAAAGCAAACTTGAGTGGTGCGAATTTAACTTACAGAAGAGCTGGCTCTTGAGAGGCATTCCTGCCAACGGATGAAAAAGGACCTACTTCTTTTCACTGGTCTATGGGGGCATCCATTAGCCTAACAGATATCCTCTACCACTGCGGCCGCTAACCATTTTGACACCAGAGAGCATTTAGCTGAAGGTCAATCTCCTTCAACTAAATGGTCTCTGGCTCCTTGTTACGCAGTAGATATCCAGTTGGGGATGGTCACTTGTTGGAGGACAGCATTGAAATGGCAGCAGCAGAAGAGAAGGGGAGCTGGGTGCCAATCTCTGCCTCCTGAGATGAGTGGAGGCATGAGAACCTAAAAGAAGCAAGTGGACACGAGGCAGAGCTTCACTCACTGTTAATCTCTTGCTTTCTATTTATCTCTCCTGCTGGTCTGATCCTCCAAGGTTATAGAAGAGGAACCTGTCCACAGCCTAAGGGGGCTGGGGACCTCTGGTCTATTGTATGGGGGTAGGGGTAGTAAGTTTAATTTAATATTAGGCAGGATTTACTAACAGCCAAAAATACCAGAGGTGCAGTAAGACACATAAAAATAGAAAAAGCAACCTGTAGTAGTGCTTCTGTGACTGCCAAAACAAAAAACACCAGACTGGCTGGCTGAAACACCAGAAAGTTATTTTCCCACAGTTCTGTAGGCTGGAAGTCTGAGATATTTTAAGTGCCCCCCAACCCCCACTTACAGATGGCTATTTTCTCAGTATGAACTCACTCTTCCTTATGTGTTTACGTACATGTTATGATCCCCTTTTCTTTTTTTTAAAGACACCAATCATATTAGATTAGGGTGTATCCTCATGACTCTTAACATTAACTGCCTCTTATAAGGTTTTATCTCCAAATAGTCATATTTGAGGTACCAAAGATTAGACCTTCAAAATATGAATTGTTGGGGGAGGAACACAATGCATGCAGTTCATTATACAGTCTGACAAAGGAAAGGTATAAAAAGATATATGGTAAATGGTGACACTTAAGCACAGAATTTAGAGTGTGCTAATACAAACTCCCCAGGATTTTGGCCAAAGACTACATTTTCACGACAATTTGAATGCAAGTTTTATTTAACCCTTCCCCAAGGATACATACTGGTGTTCAGGGACCTGTATCCCCTACAGTGTGCAAAGGCTGCTCTTACCTGTGAAAGAGGACTGACTTGACCAAAGTGACGACATCCCGGCTGGCGTTATATCCAGCGCAGACAATAGCAACATGGATTGTCTGGAAGAGAGGAACACAGGGTGAGTTGTCAGACAGATGGGAGAAGGCTTTCCTGGGGTCACAGACCCACAGAAAAGAAAAATCACCCTCATTTCTTACTGGAAGCCTTAGAAAACAAAGGGCATTGTCTGGAGCTATGGAGAATAACTTCAGACAGTTTTATTAAAGCTTTTTTAATCGGTTTATAGAGCTATCATCATTTAGAAGCCATTAAGGCTCTTTTCAATTACATTTTAGGGACAAGAGAAATGGTAATTCATTCAAATAGACAAACAGTGAGGCCCCTGCCCTGAAGGAGGGAGACGGTGACAACTCAAAAGAGAAAAGAAAGAGATACCCAACCATAGGGAATCTTAGGCTGCGAAGTAACAGCTTGCGAAATGTCATCAGAGATGTCTTAGGCTTGGTCAACTCTATGGCAGGGCCTAAGGGGTCAGTGCACGTTTGTGGTCTCTCTAGGATACCAGTCAAGTGCCTGAAACTTGGTTGGACCACAAAAAGACTGACAGGTCATCTCATCAGAGCAATCAGGTGCAGGGGCCTCATTCATGAGCCCTGGCCTAGTCCTTTAAGTCACAGTGACCCAAAGAAAGCTGTGGAGTCATCTGACTCCCTATAAGATAAAGGGTGTGACCCACGTCCTAAAGGATGGATGGTGGCATTAAGTGAGGGAACAATGCAGGTGCAGATATGGTACTTGGCACACTGTATTGGAGTCACAGCAAACACAATGCAAAAATCCTCTAGAACTAAGCTGCTCAAACTAGGTACCATGGCACCTGGGTATGCCACAATTAAGTTACAGGTTTCCAGGATACTCGCGTCTTCACATTCAGACTAGGCTGGTTCCTGCATGTCTACATGATTACTACAGGCACCTTTCCTATCTACCTCCTGCCCCATTCATTTGTCAGTCTCTATGTGTAGCAGGGCTCGACAAAGACCAGGAAGGGCTGCATGAGGGCAACCCAAGCACGATGGCACCTGGCCTCTTGAACAGAGAGCCTGTGACTCTTGATGCTATCCCTTCTATCGAAGCACAGAAGTCTGAATCGCGACCTGTCCCCTGAGAGTTATTCCAGCCATGTTCCAGACTGAGAGTATTGCAGAGCACGGGTGTTTCCTCTGACATGCAGTACTTAAACAGGGAGTACTTGATACCTGTCCTTCTTTTTCAGAATCACCAACAGTCTGTGTGGTCATGGCATGGATACTGGCCACCCATTGCCCTGACCAGCCATTTCAAACTATAGGTCTTATATTGGTTATTCCTCCATAGTCTTCTGTGACACAGTGACCTGTGCATGCCGGGCCCTCTCCACCACCCCATATCCTGACAACACCATGGGAAGTGGTATCCACCAAGGATGAACTGTTCAACAGCATCAAATCCATTTCCAGGATCTCTTTGACCTTCCAGGATCTCAATGACCTTCACCTTGATGCCTTCAGGGAGCCAAGACTGAATTACACGTGATGAAGATCCTCATCTCTTTAGACTCTCCAGCTACTAGGCCAGGTAGGTACCTACAGGTTGGCTACTACTTGTAAGCAACCCATGTTCTCTTCACTTTCTGAACCATATAAGTGCCATCTCCCCCAGAAGGGTAGCAGTAAACCCAGAAGGATTGGAATCCCTTCCTTTTTTCCTTTTTTTTCCCCCTTAAAACAGTCTTGTTGATGTCATGATGAAACTTCACATCACCTTGAATTACATCACTGAGCAGATTTTGGGTTCACCCATTACCTCATTTTCTCAGAAATCCTGTAGCCATGGGATGACTATACCTACAGGACCCCCAGAGCTGCTGTTCACCACACCTGCTCCTCTTCCATCATGGAGGGTTCCACTTTTCCCTGGTCCTAACTGGTAGCCCTACCTGTCCCAGCTCTTTGGTCCCGGCCTCAAATGCTGGTCATCTGAATGGTCCTCTCATTGCTCTCTTAGCTGCCCCACACCACTGCCCCCATCCCTGGTGTGAGCCCTTAGCCCTGGGAGAGAGCTGCAGGCTGCTCCTCTGTTCTTTGACCTGAGCAACAAGAAGGAAGATGAAAGGCAAGGCAAGAATGAGAAGGACCAGTAGAGCTAAGTGCACGATCAGAGTTGCTCCCCTCTGGGCACTGCGCTTCATATCTACATGATGACCAGGTGAAAGCCTCACAGCTATGGAAGTCAGGTACAGACCTTCATTTCCATATGACAGATTGGGGAACTCTGGCTTAGACACTTGGAAACTGAACCCTGCAACAGAAATTCTTAATGCTGGTGATATATCAAAAATGCTCAAAAGATTTTTAAAACATACCCAGTGTCCCAGCACTACCTCAGACCAATTAAATCCTGGCCTCTGATGCCAAGAATCTTCAAATGCTCTGCTGGAAGGCAGCATTTTCAGTAGGGAACATTTTGCCTCCCTGTCCCTAAACCTCGGAACTTAGGCAATGTCTGGAGATAGTCTCGGTGGGGTGAAAGGCTGCTACTGGTGTTTAGTAGGCAGAAGCCAAGGATGCTGCTGAAGATTCTGTAAGACAGCTCCCAGAGAAGTAACATTCTACTCAGAAGGTCTAGAGAACCTCAGTTAAAAACTGTTTCGGGGGGAAATGGAGGAAGGAAAAGGCAAGGGGATTTACATCGCCCTGGATTCTACTGTTACCTCTGCTCATCCTAGTTTATGCACCTATAAATTTCTCCATGTATGTAAAGTAAAGCCACCAACACTTATCTCTGGATAAGATCTCCCAAAGACGCAGGATGAAAGACTGCAACATGGAGGCAGCCACCGCCACCATTTAAACGGTGAAGGGAATGAATGGGCAAGCGCCTTCATGCCAGGAGACAGACCCAATAAGAGGACGAGGATGAGGAAAACATGCAAAATCAGGCTCTTCTGAACCACAAATATGTAAATGGGTGGCCCTTGAGATGGCAAACTCTGTTGTGGCTTCAGGGTTCAGGGGCTTTTTTAAAACGGGCCCATTAAATGTAAGCAGAAGCGTGCACATTCTCAAACATTTTACATAATTTTCTCTTTGGTTTCATCCGATACACCTGCCACTACGAATAAATTCATCATCTGAAGCCTGACGAGAGAGCCCTACTGCCTAGGCAAGAGAGCAATCACAGTGCCGTGTTGCATGCTCCAGGAAGGGTCCTCTCTGGGTGGCTCTAATATTCACAGGTGCATAAGTGAGCAATAGGAATAAATTAGGGCTTGGAGTAGGCGTGAAGTAGGCAAGAAGCTGGAACATGGTTTCTTTGAAAAACAGCACTGTCACACTAGGATTACTTTAGGCTTTGAAGCAATGAAGTCCTAAGTTTCTGTCTGGTGGATTAAAAGGTAACCTCAAGGACCTGGGAGTTTCTCCGGGTTAAAGGTGGGGTCTGAAAGTCAGGTTTGTGACGGCACACCCTCTCACACATCTGCCTCTCCCATAACACACTGCTGTCAAAAAGCCTGGATGGAGTTGGGATGATGTTTTATCTATCCCACCAACTCTGGCCTTCTCCAGCGTGCTGTGTCCTAAGAGTCAGATCTCTGTGCATCAAACTCACTGGGCGCCTTTTCCCTCTGTTTCAAATTGAGTTAGGTCCCCGGGAGTCACTGTGGGATCTGAGAGGTCTGACTCTCCAGCGTCTCTCACACTCCCATTCTGCTGGGTTACTTCCTGCTCCCCAACTCCCCTCCTCTGGAACCAGGTACCACAGGTCCTTTTGGGAAGCACAACCGGGCAGTTTCCCCTGACTCTGTCCATACCTTCGGCTCCTATCCAACCTTCCCACCTTGTGTGTGCAACTTATGTCCTACCAGGCCCTGGCCACTACAGATGACAATTCCTCACATCCCATGCATGCTGCCTTCGGGAAGGTAGGCACAGGAAACTCAGCGTGTCAGGACATTTGCTGATCCCCACAGGTAAAGTGAATCCCATCACCAACTGGAATATTATAAAGGTGTTAGTGAGTTTTAAGGAGTTTTGCACAGTTCTCAAAGGCCCTGACAATAGAAACTACTTGGGCTTCCATGCCCTCCCTCTTGCCAGGATATGGTGCTCAGCATACACTGAAACTCAACCAGCTGCACCTGAAGATACAGATAAAGTAGTGTCAGACCTGCAAACTGGGGTACACTAGAGACACTCTGGGGTCATGCGGAGATCTTTACTTTCAGAACGTACAGGAAAAAGGTACAAACTGAGTGCTTGGAGGATTGTATTGGGCTCAGAGGATATAAAGGCAGACTGAACAATTCTCATACTCCAGGGTCAGGTGCAGAGGCAGAGAGACAGCTTCCCAGGGGACCTCACTGCAAACTGGGAATGATCCTGAGACACCAGCTTGGTGTCCATATCCCAAAGGGGCCAGCATCACTTACAGTTAGAGGAATTCAGGGGGAGCTTCCGGAAGGAAAAGACATTTTGGTGACCATACAAGAGTATCCCTGTCACTCACGACATTCACAGCCAGCTGGGATTTGTGACTGTGCTTGTCTGTCTCCAGGAAAGCTGAAAAAGACAGTTCTCTGTGCTCTGGCCAGCTGCATCACCTTGGGCACCTCACCTAACGTCTCTAATCTTCAATGGCTGCCTCTATAGGCAGAGAATTGTTAACCTCTCTACGCAATCTTCCTAATATCCAATGGTTTCCAAATTCAAAAGTGAGACACAGGACTGGGAAGAGGCTATCCCCGATTAGTATGGCTCAGCTAGTCAGCTAAGTATGGAGTTGACTAGATTCCTGCTACAGGCCCATCACCGTGTCTTAGTACAATACAGAGCTATTAAAAACAAAACAGAATACACCCAAAGCTGTATTGCTAATGTAGCACTTGGAATCATCTCCCAAATCTCTGGACCACTTTAACTTTCTGGAGAACAACTGATGGAAGTCTATTTGCTCAAAATATTGCACCACAGCTCCAAAGACAAAATTATTTTGACCCTGAGAAAACAGAAATAGATGCCTGCAACCTTTGGAAGCCAAACCTTAGGAGTCTAAGGAGGGTATGTAGAGTCACTGGGGCTCCAGGGCTAAATCTCCAGGGCTGGGTCTGAAGGGCAACTCCGCAGTCAAGGCCAGTGAATGGGCACTGAAGGAAGGGACCTTAAAGCACTGTCCATGGTGGGCCCTGTGTTATTCCCAGCTATTTTACGTTTCTGGCTTGTTTTGCATTATTTTATTGCTATGAATAATAGAAGAATCTGAGGAATGAAAAAACCTAATGCATCACATAGATAAAACACTAAAGGGTAAAGTGGGTCTGATTCTGACGTAGGCCAATCGAGTTCTAGTGGCTATGGGGAGACCCATGCCTGCAGTCAGTGAGTGGGCTTTCTAAAAAAATGGGCAGACACTGATCCACAGTTACTGGGATGTGTTGTCACACATTTACCTTTGGGGTACCAGGTGATCTACAGATCCAAAAGGTCGACATACAGTAGTAGTAAGACACTCAGTTACTCCACAGAAACAATAGCAGGTGCCAGGGATTCAGTAGCGAGTCAACAAGATCAAACCCCCATCCCATCGCTGCCACATGGAAGTGGCATTCTAGGAAGGTAGGGGGAGGGGACATAAAAATGATTAGAGAAACAAATATGCAGTTATCCCTCCATCCCCCTGGGTTCCATGTCTGGCCATTCAGTCAACTGTGGATAGAAGACATCCTGAATAGAAAGAATGTCAGTCCTGAACGTGTACAAGCAATTTTTTGTCCTTATTTCCTAAACAATACAGTATAACAAATGTTTATATAACACCTTATGTTAGATATATATAATCTTGATCTGCTTTAAAGCATCGAGGAGGACACGTGGAACCTATGTACACACATTATGCTATCTGATATAAGGACCTGAGTGAGGCGTCCCGGATTTGGGTATCTGTAGGGAGTCTTGGAACCAATCCCCCAAGGCCTGGTCCTTCGGGAAAACTATAAATGGGATTAAAATATATAACACCAGATGCTGATAAGTACAGGAAGAACAACTAAAGCAGGGGAACAATATATATGCTGACAGTTTAAAATTTTAAAATTAAAAAGCTTTGAAAATTGTTTCCAAAAAGGTAATTCTGAGGCATGCAGGTGAGAAGTGGGTAAGGGTGAGTGTTCCGCAGAGGAAAGAGCACCAAGGAGCAGGGGACCTGGAATGTTCAAGGTAAGAGGCAAGGCTGCCTGGAGCAGAGGCATCCAGGTAAAAGAGCTGAGGGACAAGGCCAGACCGGGGTACAAGGGGCAGACTCTGTAATTCCTCGGATTTTTAAGAACTCAGCTAGTCCTGGAAGGAATGGCCAGAAGGTGTATTCATTGAAAGCCTTTCGTGAACAGTGTGCAGTTGGCTTCTCCAGTTAAGTCCACAGCGGATTACAGGCACAAGGATTTACAGCCCACGGTGAAGATGCAGAGGAGCTGGAAGCCTCATGCACTGCTGGTGGGAGCGCAAGCCATGCAGCTGCTACAGAAAATAGAACGGCAGTTCTTCAAAACATTCAAAATAGAATTATCATATGAAACGGCAATTCCTTTTCTGAGTATGCACTCCAAAAGAATCAAAAGCAGGGTTTCGAAGAGCTATGTGCACACCTGGTTCGCATGGCTTTGTACAGAATAGCCAAGACGTGGGAATGACCCAAGCACCCTCCAGCAGATGAATGGAAACAAAATGTGGTACATACCCACAATGCAACAGTGTTTGGCTCTAAAGAGGAAGAAAGTCCTATTGTGGGCTACATAGACATGAGCCTTGAGGACGTTATTTTAGGTCAAACACACCAGTCACAAAAATACTATCTGAGGCATCTGAAGAAGTAAAGGGCTGTTGGCTAAAAACCAGAGTTAGGTTTTTATAAAGTAAAAATTTTCTGAAGAATTATGGTGCAACAATGTGAATATAATACTTCTGGGCTGCATGCTTAAAAACTGTGAAAATGATATAAATGGACAAGAACAGAGGAGCTCACCTGTAATCCCAGTTATTTAGGAAGCTGAGGCAAAGTGGTTACAACTTGGAGGTAAACGTGGGCGACAAGCACACGTGAGACAGACAAGCACAGTGACAAATCCCAGCTGGCTGTGAATGTCGTGAGTGACAGGGATACTCTTGTATGGTCACCAAAATGTCTTTTCCTTCCGGAAGCTCCCCCTGAATTCCTCTAACTGTAACGTGTCCCAAAAAGAAATTAAAAAGACTTGGAGATGTGACTTAGGGGTACAGTGTTTGCCTAGCGCACAAAAGGTCCTGGGTTTAATCCTCAGTCCCATAAAAGTGAATGTATGAATGAATAAAAATAAATGAATAAATAATAAACCAATAGTTTAGGATGGTGAACTTCACATTGTGTGTGTCTTATTTAAAACATAATTTTTAAAGACCATTCATAATCTGGATCAGTGCTTTTTAGCTCTATGGCCTCAAGGACCCTGAACTTCCCTATCTATAACCTCAGACGGTTAGCAAGACTCTATGAGCTACCATGTGAGAAGCATAGTGCTGGCCCCTAACACCCACGTAGGACGGGAAAGCAGATAGAACTGGTATCATTGTGAGCAGCCCTGCCTCCTTTCTCTCCAGTTGCCCACATGGTGATGGAACCATGAGCTGCCAATCCTCCTAAATCCTGCCCTGCACCATCAGTCTGGAATGCCTGGGCCATTCACCCACCCAACTCCTCCTCCTCGTGTTTCAGACACAACTTCACCTCTTGGAAACCTCAGTTTCTTCATCTGTACAAAAAGGGTTAACAAAAGCGATGTGTCCACGCACAGGGCTGCTGGAGGGACTGCCTCTAATGATTCACGAGAAGGGCTTACAGCTTGCCCCTCTGCAGCTACTGAATTGACAATCGCTTTTGGATTACTTTTGTTTCGCTTTTTATAGTACTGAGAAGTGAACCTTGGGCTATAACCTCAGTCCTTTTGGGTTTTTTTTTTTTTTTTTTTTTTTTTGAGTCGAAGTATTGCTAAATTGTCCAAACTGGCTTGGTCCTGTGATCCTCTTGCCTCACTCTCCCAAACTCATGAGATTATAGCTACCATACTTGGCCTCGCCATTATTAATAATAAAAATAACGATTATAATAACCATTATTATAACAAAAGAAGACTTACAGTATACTTAGGGATCTACACGAAAGGTCAGAGCAGTAAACTCCCTCACAGGTAGGCCTAGGCTACCTTCCTTGTCCCCGCCCCACTGCTCCATCCTCCAACAGAGTTACAGATAATATCTCCGTGTTGTTGAAGGACAGGATTTCAAAGCAGTGCTTTGCCCTCCTCTTCACAGAGTACTTATGTCCTCTTCCCCTACCAGAGAGGAAAGGACAGGGGAACGAGGAGATGAGATGCTAAAATCACCACTGGGGCTGTGGCAGCAACGTGGCATGTTTAGGCCCACACCCTTCACTTGTCTCTGCTTCTGCTTCATATTTAAAATGAGCAGGTCACACCCTTGCTGTTGTTTTCAATGGCACATGTTTCAAAAGAAATTTTCAGATTAAGAGCAGTATACCCAGCAGACCCAGGCAGGGCTGCTTGAGGGAAGCCTGCCTAGAAAGGCATCTGAAATCTGGACCCTTGCTCTGGCCACTACGTGACAAGTAACCTCCTGAAGGTCCTCAGAGAGCCTTCCCCTCTGGTGTTCACTCTGTGCACAGCCTCTCCTGTGCTGTCTCTGGGTGTGTGATCGATGAAACTCAGTAAAAGAATGGAAGATAACCTCGGCCACTGGGTTGTAACAGGCGCAGATTGTGCTTCGCCTTCCTCTCTGTTTAACTCGCACATTCTGGGGCAAGTTATGGCAGTAGCACACAAGCTTCCTAAGGAACTGAAGTCATCAGCAATGCCACTGCATGAGTTCCAAGCAGAGCCCTGGGCCCAAATCCAGCCCAGGGATGATGAAACTCCTGCAGACATCGTAGCTACAACTTCACTAAAGACCCAGAGCCACAGTCTCCAAAAGGCTGCTCCTGGATGCCTGAATTTCAGAAACTGTATGAAGTCATCACTGCCTAATGTTATAGGCCATTAAGTGCTAGGGTAACTTCCTATGAAGCAGTAAATAACTGATACACATGGATGAACAACTACTCCTCCCCAGTGGTACCCGCAGGTTCCTGGAGCTTACGCCATAAGACAAGCTACCAAGTCCCTTCCAGCCATAGAATTCTCCAACTTGGGGCGTGGCATTTAGGGAGAGTATGTTAGTGGAGTTATGTTCCTGAGGAAGCCCCAAAGAAGACATCTGAGGCTAACAAAATGTGAGTCCAAGTACAGCAACAGTTAACTTCCAACAGTGACAGGGGACACAGGGAGACAGCTGGCAAGCCTCTTCACTGCTGAGTTCTTATGTAAAAGCTTTAAAGATGAAGTTAAAAAAATTAACAGTAGAACAAAATTTTGTATGGTTAGTTAGGGGCCCAGAAGATGTAAGTGAGAGGTGTCAAGTTTTACAAACATAATGCCTTCAGCAAAATGCCAAGCCCCCCATGAGCTAACAAATGTAGTCACAATCTGGAAGGCAACTTAAAACTACCCAACTCCTTTGAAAAGAACAGGATCCTTGCTTAGACTCATCCACCAAGGACTTATTACCCCACTAGGGCAGCAAGAGCCTCCATAGTGCAAGATGACCCCTTATCACGACTAGCCACCCCCCAAACCTTCTAGGGTGAGGCATTTATTTGTCAGGCATAAAATAAAAACTGGGCCTCAGTAGCTAAGTGGGTGGGCCCTCAAAGCCTAACTCACAGAACTTTAAAGTAGTGGTTCATTGCACAGGTTCTGGAAATCAAACATCCAGGATCAACCCAAGCTCTTCCTCTGTCCAGCTGTGTGACCTTAAAATAACTAGATAACCTCTACTTGCAGTAGTTTCCTAATCTTAAAATGAAGAGAGGACATTGTGTAGGTTAAGTGACATATCTTAGGAGAAATTATGGCATCCAGCATTCTTCAAAGGATGGGACAATGTGAACTCTTGGTCCTATTAGGTTACTATGGAGAAATGAAGCTCCATGCAAAAGGCAGAAAGGATGAGAAATAGAAGTGGTTCTAACACAAAAAGGGTACCATCTATCAAATTTCCATAATAGTATCTATTGTGGTAGTTTTAACATATATCCATAAATTCTTTGGTATTATTGCCATGAGGCAGTGGGGTGTAAGCTATTGTAGTTTCCCCTTGAAAGCAGGTGTTTTTCATAAATATATTACTAACAGAAGTGACACTGGGTACTTTGCTCACCAAAATACATGTCCTTAAAGCCTCTGGCTGCCATATAAGCAGCTTACTGACCATAGCCGCCATGTTTGAGGAATCCCAAAATGGCCAGTGCAGACAAACCATACTGGGAGGCCTCAAGTCAAAAAGGAAAAGAGACACTGGGCCAGCTAGCACCTGCTGCTTCACACCTGCATAGCTGTAGCTTTGGCTAGAGGTCAATGCCAATGGCATTTGGAATTCCAAAGTAGAACCATTTGTGGAGGGCAGTCTTCACAGTCAGCTTGAGTAGATTAGGAAACATCTCAGAAATCAGGGTGTTGTTCTTGTTGCTTATGTCTCTCTCTCTCTCTCTCTCTCTCTCTGTGCATGTGTGTGTGTGTGTGTGTGTGTGCGCACGCATGTGGTACTAGGGATCAACTCTAGGGGCTTCACACTGAGCTCCAACCCCAACTCATTTTTATTTTTAATTTTGAGGCAGGGTGTCACTAATTCACTGCCCCTAGGAAATTAGTAAAGCATACCTTGGGACGTGTCCGCGAAGGTGTTTCCCGAGATGACTGGTGTGTGGGACAGCTAAGGAAGAAGCAGAGCAAAGCCCCGAATGCGAATGGCAGCATTCAATAGGGCGGGGACCTGGATGCAAGGAAAGCAGGAAGAGGAAGAAGCCATCAACACGCATGCTTCTCTCTGCCCCTTGGCCACAGCTGCGATGCCCTGCCTCACCTGAGACGCAAAGTGATGGAACTACCTTACCCTAGACAGAAACCTCTAAAATCACAAGCCAAAATTAAATCTTTCAAACCCTGAGTCAAAAACTTTCTTCGCTTAAGCTGTGTATGTCAGGTATTTGTCATAGGGATGGGAGGCTGACTAACATGCCGTGTTCTGAGCCTTCCTGATGCCTTGGTCCACAGTAGCTGTGAAAATAAAATGCCCACTGCTATTTCAAAGTGTTAAGTGTTAAGTGATTTCTTGGGTAGCAAAAGGGAAGTACAGCCTGCCCTGGTGTGCGCCTATAACCCAGCACTCTGGGAGACTGAGGCAGGATGATCACAAGTTTGAGTTGAACCTGGGCAACTTAGCAAGAACCTGTCTCAAAAAAAAAATATTAACAAAAAGGGGTAGGGACGTAGATCAGTATGAAGGTCCTGGGTTCAATGCCCAGGGTCCAAAAAAGGAGGCAGAACATTCTTAACAAATACATGTGGCACTCACCAAGTCAGCTTCCCAAACACCATCTGTTTTGACCTTCACAACAACACTGGGAAGAGCATTAGATGGTCACAAAGACTGCAAATGGGAACGTGACTTGTCCAAGGTTACACGTCTAGTGAGAAGTCAGAGAAGAATCCTGTTCAGCGACCCTGACTCTGCTCCCAGGGACCTCTCCTTTGTACCAAAGCCAACTGCCCGAAAAGACTAGAACACACATGGCCCTCCACACAGGCCCACGTGGAGATAACAGCGGACCCTTCAGCTCCAAGTTTCTAGCACACAGAAGCAAGGCCTTAACTGAAGGAACATCATTCAGGCAACAGAAATCTCTCAGAATAAAACGGGTTGCACTGGAAGGCCACATAATTAGGAAACAAGGAGTGGGCACAGGGACTGGTGAGGATTGCTGTCTCCACCATCAGATATCCTAGCTGACAGACTGGATGTCATTACAGTTGTGTTTTAAGAAAGACATACGGGACCTCAGAGAAGTCTCAGCACAAGCACAGGGGATGGCGATGTCCCTGACTCTGCAGCCCTGTACTCTGACAAGCTTTAGCACTCGTTATGAGACAGACGGGGAGAAAGGGAGGTTTCCATGTGTGAGAATCCAGTGACTGACATTTTGTGGTGGCTCTCTGGCTTTTTCACTAAAATCTTGCCCTATGTGGCAGAGACCAGAAGTGCACCACTAACAGGTATGAAGACAGCACATCCATGTGAATGCACGGGGGTCGCGAGGCACTTTGAAAGAAGACAGCTTTGAGATGCATGCTTGAGAGCTCTAAATAGGACCAGGGGCTCATTACAGGGGAATTCTGCCAAGAATAACTCTTTCAGAGAATCTATAACGGGGAACATGAGTGAAAGGCACAGAGAAAAAAACGGATAAAAGCCAACTCTCAGACACAAGTCAAAAGACTAGATGACTACTGAGAGTCAACAAGTTCACCATCTAAATTCCAAGACTACTACTTTACTTTTCAGAGTCCACAAGAGTAAAAATATAACTACATCACTCATTAAGGTTGTGCCTTAAAGTGGTGGGTTCTGGATATTCTCTCCTCTTTCAGAATCATCTAGGTAGGTTTTTTTAAAAATCATATTTTTGGACCCTTTTATGATTTGGATCTACAATGTCTCCCAAAAACCTCATGTCTTTGGATATTGTGGATTATCTGTGGAGTTCAGGATCTGTTAGGAAGTGGAGCTGGTTGGCAGGGACAGATCACTGAGGGTGTGGCCTGGAAGGATGTATTCTTGCCCCGGCTTCTGCCCAAGTATCAATCCTTTCTCCTGCTGTAAATTCTCTTCCAGACCCTTCCACAGTTGCCAGCTGCCCATGAATAGAGTAAGATCTCTTGAAACTGTGAGCTAAAATAAACCTTTCCTCCTTTAAGGTGTGTGGCAGCAATGAAAAAAATAACTCAAACAGGACCTGTTCTCAGCACACCCAGTAAGTCCTGGGTAGATCTCCAGAATGGGCATTTTGATATGCAGTAAGTCTGATGCATGACTTGAGTTTGGGAACCAGTTATGTGACAGGGAATTTTCACTGGAACCAGAGCAGTAGAACTTTAAAATGTTAGTGGAGAATACGGCTTGTTGTAATAAATACATATCATTCCCAAGTTCTCATGAAGGTAGCTGGTGGTAATAGTAGACCTGCAACTAAGTCCTACCAATGGAGCCTTTAAGGAACTGAGGTGTAAATTTTGTAAGCCATGTTCTTAAAAGATGGTACTCTGGCTTAGAATCACAAAAGTCTTGTGTGTTTGGAAGGTGACTGGAACATGAGGTGTATCTCCACCAGTGGACTCATCCATTGATGAGTTTAGGAGCTGAATATGTTGCCATGAATGGGGTCTAAATGGAGGCAGGCTCCTAGGAGTGTGACCTAGAAGGCTGTGTTCTTGATCCCGGCTCCTCCCTTCTCTCACTATTCCTCGGCCGACATGAAGTCAGCAGCTCTCCTCCCACAATACCTTCCGCCACGTGCTTCTCCCTTGTAGCCAGCAAAGCATGCACTGAATCCACTAGAAACCAAGAGTCAAAGAAAGCTCTCTTCCTTAAAGTTTCAGGTGTTGGGTATTTTGTTCCTTTTTTCTTTTCTATTTTTCACTTCTCTGCTTTTTTGTTAGTACGATGTTATTTATTTATATTAATATTTTATGATGTATGAGCCACCAATTCTATAACACACTGAAAAACTATGGCTGAGGGAGAGAGTGAACATCTGTACCACTTTTGGCCTCTTTTTCCCTCCCTCTCACCTTGTTCTATGCCTCCCCACCATCCCTAGAGATTTGGCCCTTTCCTAGCAGTCCACTGCACCTATTCCTACCCTGTCTCTCATGTTGGGGTCTTTTTAGGCAATTATTTTTGTGAATTTCATAGGAGGAATACCCATTAAGAGTCAGTATTTTGTATTAATCCCATTTCACCACGCACCATTGACTCAAGGTGGCCCCATTGTCTTTCAAATGCTTCATATTTATATTTCCCTGTGGCCGCACAGAATTCCATTGTGTGGAGATACCACATCTTCTTTACCCATTTCTCTACTGACGGGCAAGTAGGTTGCTTCTAGGATTTAGCTATTATGAATTGTGCTGCTTTGAATATGGGTATGTATGGATATGCATGCTGACTTTTCTTCTTTTCAAAGCCAGCTCGTTAGGAAGGCCCAAGTCATGACAAGATAAACATATGTGGAAAAAAGGTCACCACGCTGAGCTACCCACCTTCACAGGGTTCCCATCTAAACTTACACCAAGGGAGTGGACCCATAGTGGAGAACCTAAAAGAGGTCAAGTAAGCCTCCAAAGCTACCAGATGTGGGGATCCCCAAAGTAGCATCCTCCCCACACCAGCTGTGATTGAAGGACTGGGATAACATCACGAGTTCCCATTTTCAGATGTGTAACCAGAGTTATTATGCAATGCGAACCAGTGGCAGTTGCTGTGCAGCGAAAAAGATGGGTCTGCTATAAAGTCAGGGCTGAAAACACGCACAGCAAGAAGTTGGGCGTACTGGTGCACACCTGCAATTCCAGCACCCTATGAAGCTGAGGCAGGAGGATCTCACCTTCAAGCCTGTGAGCAGTAAGTGGGCAATATAAGGACATCCTTCTCAAAACAAACCTTTCAAAAAAAACTGGGAATGCAGCAGAGCGTAAAGTCTGAGCCATCTCCGAAATGTATGCTTGTCTCTATCAAGCCTTCCCAACCTCCTCTTGCAGACCTAATCACAGGTGCAGCACCTGTTGGCTCAATGAAAGAGCAAATGATGGGTGACGATACAGAGCCCTCAGGGCTTTGCTAAGGGACAAACGTTGGACCCTGAGCTCCTTTCTGCGGTCCCAGAAGTTTTTCCATTCTTCCTGACCGACCCAAAAGCTTCCTTTTGACACTTGCCTTCCTCTACCTCTCTGCCAACCCAAATTTCCTTAGGCTCAGGAAACCAAGAGGAAGCACACATCCTCAGAGGCTCTCCCTCCATGGCAGGCTAACGCCTCCTCCTTCCAGCTGAATGCCCACAGCATTTGTCCTTCATCTCTGAGCTGGACCTACATCCCCAGCCACACAGGCTGGGCAGCACCGCCAGGATCACTAGCAATCCCATCGCGCGGACAGGTGTCATGGCTTATGGTGTTTTCTTCCTCCAGGGAGTCTGAGTTCTGATGTTCTCTACTCTGGGAAGTGGAATAAAGAAACAGCAGGCAATACCTGTATTTGACGATAAATAATGCAAATTGCCCATAATTTAGAATACACGATGCCTCAAGCATTATTCACAGATTTGTACAGCTAGCCCACAGATACTTCACGAAGCAAGTATTATGTTGGGAAGCTGGCTGATGACACACCGGAAGCTCAGAGAGGTTAGGTAATTTGCTCAGGCACCTGCAGCAGAAATCACCGAAGCTGGGGCCTGAACTTGCCTGGCTTCCCACACGGCCTTGCTCTCAACAGGCAAGGCGTCTAATCACGTGAGGATTACTACTGCCCCCTGCAAATCCAGACAAAGCGGGGTAAGAGTGTGTGTGTGTGTGTGGGGGGGGGGGAGGGTGTTAGGGCACACGGAAGTATGGACACAGGAAATGCAGCGTAGCAGGGACAGTATCGCAGGGCTGGTAAGCGTTTCAACTTTTCAGTCACCACGAACGAGTGCCCCCCAAACAGGCCGAAAAGCCCTGGGGACCAGGACCCGGGTCAGTCGTTCGCGCGCCCTGCCCTTACCTCACACTTCTCCACGACTGGCTGCTGCCCGCACTCGGAGCTGTTGCCCGCCACGATGCCGGCCCGCAGGCTCTCGCTGTCGCCGGTGCCCTCCTCCGTGGAGTAGGTGCGCGAGTGGTTCCCACGGCGGGCGGGCGCGCGGCCCTGGGCCAGGCTGAGCTGGTGGCGCAGCGCTCGGTTCTCCGCCTCCACCTCGCGCATGCGCAGCTCCAGGCTCTCGCGGTCGCGCTGGCTGGAGGCTGTGTACCGAGGGCTGTGGGCCTGGGAGTCCAGCGGGGACAGGGACACGGGCTTCCCATCTGTGGGGAGAGACCGGGACGGTGAGGCCTGCTGGGCCGCCCCTCCCTGCACCCTGAAGGTGGCCCGCTATGCCATAAATATCCCTCAGCGCGGCCCAGCAGTAATCTGTACTTAGCTAAACGGCTTGCATACAGCACCACAAAAGCACGAGTCTGTCTTCCTTAAAATGGTTGTCTGTTTGACTGCGTGTTTCCTACGAAGACTGAGAGTTCAGTAAGTGCACGCCCTGGCTCTCCGAGTCTTTGTAACACACACGACTGATAAATACCAGGAGGGCAGCCGCACGTGTTAGGGCCCAGAGCAAAATGATTACAGCCAACAGGAAGAGGATAGGAGTGGGACTCAACTCACGGCCTTCCCAGAAAAACCATTACCACTCTACCACATGCCAGCCACACTCCGCGTGACAGTCAGAGCGCCCCGCAAGGAAAACCGACGCGCAGAGTAGGTAACCGTGTCTCCCAGGTCACACAGGGGGCACGATGGTGCCAACATTCGCACTCAGCGCTCTCTCTCATGCCCAGGCCTGTGCGGTGCTCCCCTCAATGGAGCTGCAAACGAGGTAATTCACAACCCCAAAGACTGAAAAGTTGTAAAGGTGAGACCCCATCCCCCAAACATGCATAGCCTGCCACCTTGTATCCAGTAGGTGCTGGATGTGTGCTTCTTGTTAAGGAGTTCCAGGGGCACAGGACAAACCAAGAGCTGCTACTTCTTTCTGTTTCCACTTTGTAGGGAAAAATAAAAATAAAAAATAAAAAAAGAAATCCCATGCTTTTGCTACTGTTGTGGCAGCCTCTGAGCCTGCCCAGAAAGAAAATAAAAAAATCATGGCTTTGAAACATTACACTTTATCAGTTGCCTGCTTAAAAAAAAAATCTAGTTTTCCATACAGAGTATTTTTCCCCCCTCTCCTGCACAGACCCCACTGAGCTTCCAAACTGTCCCAGGGAGTCTCTGTGACTCACAAAACTGGAGGATGAAAGGACATGCTGAATTCCACCCCATGCGGCTCCTCTGTGCCGCCTGGGCAGTGTCAGCCTCTGCCCCGGGCTCTTTGAAGTATCTCTGGGCCTTCACAAATATGACTCTTTCTTTCCCTTAATCACCTCGGAGTTAAACACCTAAACTCTGGTCCTCTCCTGTCAATGCAACAAATATGATTCACTGAATTCCACTGCCTGGGACCACAAATCAAAGGCCGAGACAGAATCCAGAAGGGATATGAAATGCAGGGTTGATGAGGGTTGCATTGTCACCGAGATGGCCAATTACAAGCTCCTTACCCAAGCTTTTGAAACTGGTCTCTCTATTTGGCCAAGCCAAATTAGTTCCTCAGAGAGAACGGAGAACAGGCAGCTAATAGCACCTGTATTTCCCCAACGAACACAGGCCTGTGGAGCAGAGTAAAGTTGGGCATGTAGCGTCCATCAGAAGGTAAGCCTTCCTGCAGCACCGGGGAGGGGGCTACAGCCTGCTGGCCAGGTCATGGGGACAGTGCCTCACGGTATCACAGCCCATGGCAGCAGTCAGAGGAGGACACTGAGACTCCGCATCCTTAAACTGCGGTCATGGCACCGCAGCCTGATGGGAATTCAGTCCCCTGTGACTTTGCACTTGGCCTTGCTGCTGCACGTACATGCAAAGCCAAAGGCCCACAGGTCCTCTAGGGCCAGAAAGGGGTGGAAGGATTTTAGAGCATTGGGGTTGGAACCCCAGGAGCTCTGCAAAGCCAGCTTCTAGGGCCTCTGGAAAATCACCAGCAAATGGGACCTAGAAGTTCATTCCTCAGAAGGGCTGCAGCAGTGCTCAGGATGCAGATTCCTCCTCTATGAAATGGGAACATGAAGGCCACCTTAGTCAAAGAGTAGGGAGGAGCCAGTAAGATGCCAAAACACAAAGTGATGTGTCTGCCTTTGGGAGGCAGATGGCAGGAATGAGTTCTTCCAGCTTCCCCGGAAGGGTGGGTGCTACTAACCACATGCACAAGATGAACTGACGATGAGCAGGGCTGGTGGCACCGCCTGTAGTCCCAGCACCCTGGGAGGCTGACGCAGGAAGGTCATGAGTATGAGCCCACAGATGGACACCCTAGAGACACCCTGTCTCAGAAACTACCAAACAGGCTGGGGATACAGTTCTGTGTGAAGGCTCTGGGTTCAGTCCCAAGTACTGCCAAAAATTTGATAATTTAAGGTATTAAAGGCTATAAATTCGCTAAATACAGAGATATTCTGTGAATGTGTGGGAGCAAGAAGCCAGTGAAGCTTGGCTTCCTTTGATATTTGCCTTAATCCACAACACCTCTGGCCTTATCGCCTTGGGTCTTAGCCAGGTAAGAGTTCACCCATGAGCAACCTGCAGAGGGCTGGGTCCACCAGGAGGGCTGCACGTGTCCTCCAGCCCCTCCGCGGAAGTCCCGCATCTTCTACAGGTATGTGAATTATGTTCCTCATGTAAGACAACTCTGACTACACACTTAGAGGAGATGCTGTCCACTGCCAGTGCCCGCTCTATCTTCTCCAGAGCCCAAGTGGGTTGCACCAAACTCAGTTCTCAAAGGACTTGCAGATGTCTTCTTACTTTTCACTCCTCATCCATTTGTCACCAGAGAAGACAAAATAATGTGCGGCAAGTGGCCCCTACTGGAGGAAGAGTTGGCAGAGGTAGCCCAGGTACTGTGCCCAGGGCTTGCCATGGAGGAAGAGCCCTACAAACAGCACAGCTGTAATATATAGCTGGTTTGCGTTGAGATCTCATCATCTTGGGGAGGTCCCACTTTCTTCTCAGGCTGTTTCCTTTCCTCAGCTCTCACCTTCCATGGCCTCATTTCCGACGTGGTCTTTGCCTCCCTGATCCTAGTGGTCAGAAGTTCCTACGGTCTCCTGCACTTAAGCTCATGTTAGTATAATCGCCCAGGCTCTAACTTTGAACCATGGACTGCTCATCTGGTTCTCTCCTGGCCTCTTTGTTTAGGCCTCTCCTGGCCTTCTGGGTGTGGGAGAAGTGAAGCGAGAAGTGAAAGGCAGGGTCCCCAAGTTGTGGTCTGTACCCCTCTGGACTCCACTGGGCTCTGATCTAACCCAGCAGAGTTCAACAGGCTGTGGGACAATATCTTCACTATTAAAAAAAATGGATTTCATTGTCTCTGTAACAAACAATTATGTCCATATCAGAGTTTCTCAAAGTATAAGCAGTAAAGAACCAGCTTCTCCCAGTCCATACTAGAGAATAATTTGGCCCCAACACACATAGCTGCTCTAGAGCTCGCCCCACAGAAATCACCATGTAAATTCAACAAACTTTTTTTTTCACTTAGCTCAGCAGAAGTCTACTGATCGTATGCTTGAGGCTACCGAGACGTCCAACTGCTCTAGAAGTTTCTAAACACCTTGTCTCAAGTTCCATCTGTATCTTGTGGCACATCAGTAAGAGTTTGGGGACTCTGACCATTATTTTAAGTGTCAACTTGACTGGGCCAACGGATATCCACTGATATCACTAAACTAAAGGGGCAATCTTTCTCCAATGTGGGTAGGCCTCATCCAATCAGGTGAAGGCCTGAATGGAACACAGTAGGCGGATGGTTCTCCAGGGAAAAGAGAACCTTCCCAGCCTAATCACTGAGCAGGGACATCAGCGTTTTCCTACCTATGTACTCAAGGACTCCCCCAGGATCTCCAGCCTGGGTTAGAAGGGCACTGTCACCTCTCCTTGTGTTCAGGCCTAGCCCTCCTGTAACTCCAGTGTGCTGACTCACCCTGAAGACCTTGCAAGGCCCTGGCTGCCATGTAGGATGATCCCATGAGATCATTCCTTACAATAAATACTGGCCCCCAGACACACGCAAGTATGCTCATACACACACACACACACACACACACACACACACACACACACACACACTCATGAGAGCATGTGCATGTGCGTGCACACACAAGAACATTGGTTTTGTCTGGAGAACCCTGATGGATCCAGGCATTACTGTGGCTGGTGAGGGGCACTGCCCAATGCCCTGTCTCTATCCTCTCCTGAACTGGCCAGGATCTAAAGAAGGGATCAAACAAAGGACTGACATCTAGAACTAAACACATAACAGGAAAAATGTAAATCCAACGTATTTTGACCTAAGCACTAAAAAAAATTTCATTATCATATGAAATGGCAGGGGGAAAGAGAGAGATCCTCAAGGAAAAGAGTGAGGTCACAGCATTGGGACCACAAGGCTTGGATGACAGTTATCCATTTACTAAAAATGGAATTTCTTCCAATGTCCTTTTCCTTGGCCAAAGTACTTTACTTTGCTGTGACTCAGTATCGGTTTGTAATAAGGGGGACACAGGAGTGTAACTGGGGGTGTGTATATATTACACAGGATCAGGCCCAAACAAAATGTTAGTTCAAATTTCTTTTCTTTTTTCTCTTCTTTCTTTCTCTCATTGAGACAGGGTCTCCCTTTGTAGTCTACGTTGGTTCTGAACTCACCATGTAGTCTAGACTGGCCTCAAACTCCTGGCAATCTTTTCCTTAGCCTCCCCAGTGCTGAATTAAGAGACTTGAGCTACCTCACTCAGTTACTCTTTTACGGGGTGCTGGAGAATCCAACTTAGGGTCTTGCAAATGGCAGGCTAGTGTTTTCAACACTGAGCTATGCCTCCAGCCTCTCTCCAATTTCTTTCCCCTCTCATCTTCCTGCCTCAGCCCACCAACTATGGAGACAAGATGATTAAAGGTAACAGTGAGGTAGACCTATTACCTCCATTTCCCTGCTACCTTTTTCTTTCCAGCCTTCCACTTTTTAAGATACACACAGTCTATTTATACCCAGGAAACATCTCTGTACCACATAACATGTATATATGTTGATCAGCTGTTCAGCCCACTCTGAATTGAAAATGTCAAACAAGACATTAACCGAACCCTTCCTTGACAGCGTCTTTCTCCTCCCTCCAGAACTCAACAAACATAAATTTATCATCAAATTTGAATCTCTGAATCCACTTGAGATGAATGTTCTGAACTAAGAGTCAAAACATCTAAGATTCAGAACAAAGAAAGTAAATTGAAAATCAACCTCTGCGCTGCACAGCAACAGAGATGAGGGACTCGCCATCCCCAGTGTCCTCTGTAATGATCTCAATCAGTCTGAGTTGTTGACTGTCTCTGAATCTCTCGGTCGTGCTGGTGTGCAGCACTGTAGGCAGGATCTGAGACTTGCTAGTGGGCAGGATTGTGGGACTCATTCACAAAGGCAGGGTTCTGGGCTCGGACCCATCTCCCATGCTGGGGCTCAGGCCCTTCTAGTGGTGGCAGTTACTTCTTTCTAATTCAGACAGCCACAATCCCCCATCCCCAGCCAGACCTCAGGAAAGCTGTTCTCTCTATCATTTTGCGGGTGAGAAAGACACCACATCCCTAACCTTTATATGGCAAAAGCTCCCTACGTACAATCTGTCTCCCAGGCATGCCAATTCTTTCTTCCTGATGCTCAAAGCACTTGCTCTTCTCATTTCATTCCTAACATTCCATTCCCAAGCCAAGCCTAAAACTGGGGGTAGCCAAATTTTTTTTTTTTTTCTGTGAAAACCCAAAGAGTATGTTTTACTTTACAGGTTGTGGGCCATCATGTCTTTGTTTCAAGTACCCAACTCTGCCACGGTGGCTAGATAGCAACCACAGGAAGGCTCTGACAAATGGCATGGCTGGGTTTCAGTAAAACTTTATTTGTAAAAACTGTTAGGCCAGACCTAGACAGAGTTTGTACATCTTTGTTGTAGAATATCACATGGCCTCCTGCACAGGTGCCAAGAACAATGTTCTGTATTTCAATTCCCACCATGCATGTAGCTTGTGATATGCAGAAGCCACTTCATCTATGCCATGGCCATCCATCAAATTCAACAGAAACATGCTGCATTACTTCTGAGGGCATGTGTAGTGCTGGATTCTACGTACACCTCACCTTACTTGTAATTACTGTAATTAGTGGGTGTTAATTAGGGTGTTACAACTACTCCTATCTGATTAATGAAAAATGAAAAAAATAGAGAGAGAATTTAACTTGTTCAGTATCATCCCAGCAGCAAATGGCGGAGGAAGCATCCTGAATCCAGACTCACTGGCTCCAGACCACTGGCTCATTTTGCACTGAACCAGAAAATCTCCATGCTGGCCCTTTCCAAACAAGTCTAGCTTACTTTGTGATGGCTGTTGTTCATGCGTCCTTCCCTGGTCCTTTAAGTCACTGGTTCTCAATCCTGGCAACTGTCATAATCACTGAGAAAACTTTTTTTTAAAAAAAATACTGATACGCAGAGGCCTTGTCCCAGAAATTAGCCCAGAACTTCTGGAAGTAAAATTGTGGGGGTGAAGCTATAAGCAATTTTTTAAAGCTGCTATTTCCATAAAATCCTCAAGTGCTCGTAAGTTGAAAAAGGCTGGCTTAAACACCTCCCTTGATGCTCTGGCATAGGAGCGAAGGCTGTCTTAGCCCCGCCCCACTGAACTACTTTGTCCTCTGGACTCCCAGCCCTACCTCCCTTGCCCACTTCTCTACTTTCTTCCTTCTTGGAGCTCGCAGCATGCGAGACATTCTTGATTTCCTGAACTCTTCCGAGTTTACAGCCTGTTTGTTTCCCCCAAATCTTCCTTGCTAAGAGTTTCTACTGATTTTTCCAGCTCCAAGACAACCCAGCTCCCCCACAGTGGGCCCCCTTTTCTTGCAACTGTGACTTTCCTCATTCTCCTGCAATTTCTAATTTCTCATCTTCCCTATGAAGCTGTTTTTATGAGGTATTATATGGTTTTTTAATAAAATGCCATCCCCTAATTAACACAAGTTTCGCATCCTTCTTCAATGCCATTTAAAATTTCAAAATAGTGCATATTGCAGGCAAACTCATTTTAGAAAAGCTTAAAAAACTCAGTTTGATCTTAAAAGTTCCACATTTAATTTTTAAAAATTGTGTTCACTGACCCACACAAGAGGTCAGTATCCTAAGGTGGCCTTGGCTCTTCCATTGTAGGCAGTTTATAAGACAGAGTAACAGACAGGTTCAGGCTGAGATGTCTTTTGACGTTCCAGAAGTATGGCATCAAATTTGCTATGGAAAAAAAATAGCAATGAAGCCAGGCAGAGACTCTTCACTTGTTATGGGGTAAACAGGGAATATTTTACCCAAAGATTTCCCCTGAAGTGATTTTTTGGAATCTATCTTTGGCAACCAAAGCATGCTTGAGTTCCAGCAGGGGGCTAGAAGATCTTTTGGCAAATACAGAACAACAGTAAGAAAAAAGTTCCTTGTGAGCTTGTAAAAAGAGTCTGCCATCACAATACCAAGGAAAGAAGCCTAAATTCATTTCACTGTGACGCATAGAATGGGCCCTGGCTTTTTTCCTCCATGAAATTATTATCAAGAACCTTGTCTAAAAAGGCTTTATTAAGGGGAGAAAATGAACATATTTTTAACACCAATTTGCTGTGTCCATCCGTGGGTTTTCATGCTGGATGCATGAAATATATCCTAATGAGCAATAATATCAGTGTTTTCTCTGAAACCTCAATGATTCAAAAGGGTTCAGTGATTTCAAAGCTTCAAATGTGTACTTTTTTTTTTTTTGCCAAATAACCTTACTTCTGAAAGTTTGAGGCAGTGTTTGGCGTTTGAATGGCTGATCTCATAGCAGGGCGACTGAATTTTTCTGCTGCTAAATCTGGCCAATTCTCTTTGCTTTTGATGTTCAAGAAATACAAGTATGGACAGATGAGCTTTCATCAGTGGCACTCAGATTACTACCCAAAAAGGAAAAAATGCAAGGTGTGCAGATCTCTAGTTCCTATATAATGGGACTTCGGAATTGACTTGCATATGAGAACCCAAAAAGATCTCATTCCAGTCGTCTTTGGTCATCCTCTGTCTCCACTTAGCCCATCATGGCCATGGCGAGTGCTTTGTCAACTCGAACAGATTAAGAAGCACCTTACTGATCAGCCAGGCACAATTTTGGATTTGGCTATGAATGACTGAGGCAGTTTGTAGGTTAGCAAACTTAGGGAAGACGACCCATCGCAGTTGTGGGGGGCACCCACAGACTCACTGCTTGTACAGAAGAAAAAAGGAAACAAGAAGAAGTGGCACTTTTCCCGGAGGAGTTCCAGTCTGCCCCATCACACCTGGACACAGACCGCCAATGTAGACTCATGCCACTCACCTTAGTTAATTTTCATTGCTGGTACCTGATACCTGACACCTACAATTTTAAGGAGAAAAGGTTTATTTTAGCTCACAGTTTCATCAGGTCTCAGTCCATTCATGGGAAGCTACCAGCAGTGAAAGCACAGAGGAGAAGGCCTAGCTGGAGAGAAGCTGTTTTGACAGCACGGCAAGACAAGATTCTGAGTGAGGAAGGGCAGGGCTAGCATACAACCCCCTGGATCATGTCCCTGTGATTCAGCACTTCCTACCAGGCCCCATTAGCTAACAGCACTGGAAATCAGTGGATTAACTCCCCACACTGAATCACCTTCCAAGCATGAGGCTTTTGGGGGACATTCTAAGTTCAAACTTTCACACAACTATTCTAAGGTAAGGTTGCAGACCTTTAACCTAGGGCAGATGCTGCATGCTGCTTTTCTGTGGCTTCCATACTGGTCCAGTGTTTTTCTATGGTATCCATCTTCCCGTGTGAACAGCCAATGTATGTCTAGCTGAATGTCCAGCTCTCTGACATGAACATGGCTATAGTGGACCCTTTACCTCTGATCCTATAGGCCTACCTAATTAATTCTCTTAGATAATTTCACATACATTTTCCATTAATTCTGTTTATCTAGAGAATGCTAACATTAACATACCAATTAACTTAATCCCTTCGTGTAGAGCCTCAAAGATACCATGAGCTTTAATAGTGGTCACCAATGTTTGTGTTTGGGGAAATCTTTCACTGTCCACGGTTTCCTGTATTTCAGGTATGTGCAATAGTTAGACACAATTGCCTTTGTGGGGAGGTCTTCAAAACAAAAAATAAACAAATGTGAACACTTTATCCTTTGCGAAGTATGAACTAGCATGCTTAACTGAATATTCATCACAGCTCTTTATTACAGAAACAGATGCGGGTATATTCTAGAATTTCTTCTTAAGTTTCAGGTAAGCAGCACTCAAGATGAAAAATTTCATGAGCATTTTTCCACTGATCTACTATTCTTAACACTTCGCAAAAAATGTGTTATTTTCCATGAAATATTCATAGCCTTTATAAAAATCTCAATGCTATGTTCCAAGAGTGGCAAACCACAGGTGCTGAGGAGAGTCATATTTTACAGTAAAAATGTCTAATGAGGTTGTGGGTAAATGGAGTTGTAGTCAAAATCTCTTACAAATCAAAATGGCCACATGGAATGCTTCTTGAACAAGGTATTAAATTTGACCTTAACATTCATCATCCTAAAGATGCAGAAAGTTATTCTTTACTCAATGTGTGAATCCACACTCATCACACACTTCAAATTGTCATTCTTGGTGGCTATAGTCATTTACCAAAATGATTTTTGTAACAGTAATGGACAGTAATGCCTGATTTATTTCATAGAAAGAAACAAGATTTGAATGGCAAGCAACATACAAACCACCAAAGCCCTGGCCCATCCCTGCCTGCTCCTTAGCATTTCCACTAGTGCTCTGGTGCTTTGGTCATCTTTTCTTCAAGGATGACATAGTTCGGTAAAATTCAGATCTAAAGAGAAGACGAAGGAACTCAAAAAGGATCCAAGAAACTGATGACTGTGCATGGTGAAAATGTCTTTAATGGGGATAAATAAGAATTGACTAGAATGCTTTTCTTTCTGGGGATGAGGAGATCTAACAAGTAACTCTCACATTCCTGGATAACCTTCTTTAAGCTTGAATATCATTATGGTTCAAAATTTAAATGTTCCACCAAAGTTTTGTGTGTGGGTCCGGGGAGTGGAACCTGAGTATTTGATACTCTTCTATGAATCCCCCCTTGATGAGTTCAATAGCTGGACTTACTATCAGGAGGTGGTGCCTGGACAGATGCAGGTCACTGAGGTATAAGCTGGGAGAGAAGAGTCTTGTCCTTCATCCTCCTCTCTTTTCTCTCTGCTTCCTGGCTGCCAGGGGACAAGTAGTTTCCTTTGTCAGGCCCTTCCATCACTAGTATTTCTACCTTGGACCTAGTTGGCCATGCATGGACTGAGACAACTGAAATTGTGAGCTCACATTAACATCTCCTTCTTAAGTTGTAGGTTTTGGGTATTGTGTCCGGCGACAAGAAAGTGACTAAGACAGATGCCATCGATGTCATGAGTATCTTGGGACTGTAAGAAGAAAACGGCAAAATGGTACTAAAACCCAAGCCTCCACGTCAACGACAAAGGTCAGTTTTCTTATCTAACCATTGCACCTGAAACTACTTACAAGTAAAACATAATTGAACATTCTCTATTCTTGTTCCACACGTAAGCATGTATTAACACAGTGGTATCCCATGCCCCATCTGTGGCCCTTTCAGAGCCCTGACATTAGTGAAAGTAACTGATGTGTACCAATTCTCAAGGTCCTCTGGCATACTGCATCTCCTCTTTAGTCAACAGGCGTTGGGACAAAGTTACACAAACCAGCACTTCCTCATTCAAACTTCTATGGATGCCATGTTGTATGCAGGGCACCCTGACCCACCTTGTTCACAGGAGGCCTGATGAGATACCGAAAGGAAGATGTTGGAAAGGAGCTCACTAAAAAGGGATCCCTCACCAAGGCCAAGAAAGGCTCTTTATTTGTATGAATTAACCTTAGCAGTCACTGCAGAAACAACTGCTGGCATGAGGAGCTGAAGTACACAATATCTTAACACATTTCCAAAGAATAGAGAAGCAAGCACTTTTGTCAATGTGGTTGATTCCTTCTATAGCATCCCTCAGCTACAAACTGCCATGTCACCTAAATCAATGCCATCATGCTCAGCTCAATTGTAAATTAAAAACAAGAGAAAACAAGCAAAAGCATGCCTGGACAGCCCTTTGCCTACAAATGACTGTCTTTCTTTTCTTCTTCTCCCTTCTTCACAGTCTCCATCGGCCTTTATCAGCTTCACTTACCTTAAAAGTATATTCCAGCTCCCGTGAGTATTCATATTAGAAAAAGAAAAAAAGGAAATAAAACTACTATCACTTTTTTTTTTTTTCACAGATCCAAACTATCCCTGAGGAAGAAGTCAGAAACGAAGAATGAGGTTTTATCAGGATAAACTAAGGGGAGAAGGAGATAGAAGATTTTCTCCGAAGTTCAGTTCAAACAAAATAAGGCTATATCAGGATGGGCACTTGGCAAAGATAACACATTACCCAGAGCAAGATAGATGCTTGGGGAATATATTGTGCTAATACTTATTAAGTTTCAAAACCTACCATCTCCGCATTTGTCAGACTCTTATTTCTTCCAATTCCCACCTCTGGAATTTCTTCCTGGTGGTTTCAAAAATCTTATAAAAGCAAGAATAAAACTAAGAACCTTCAATTCGATTCCACTGCAAGGCACTGTTGCAGTTTTCTTCTGCAAGTTTAGAAGAACCATGAGTTATCATTCAAATATAAAATGTCCCTCAAAAGTCCAGCACTGAGAGGTGGGGCTCAGCCGAAAGGGACAGGTCACAGGAAGAATGACTTGGAAAGGTTTATTTTCTTTCTGGACTCGTCCCTTCTCTCTCTGCTTCTTGGTCGCCATGTGGAGAACACCTGTCCTACGATAGGCAATTTATCTTTGGAGCTGGCTGACCAGAGATTGGACCCACTGAAACCGTAAGCCAAAAACAACCCTTACCTCCTTTAAGTTGTAGGTATTTGGTGTTTTGTTCCAGCAAAAAGAAAGCTGACTACTAATACAACAGGGTTGGGTGGAGGAAGCTCTGACAGAGAGAAGACCCCAAGTCCTGGCTCCAAAGAGAAGAACTCATTGCAGGGCAGAGGCAGATCTAAGGACTGACCTGGAGGCAATGTCAGGACAGTGATGAAGGGGTGGGATATGGCAAGATGAGATCTGGGTTCCCACATTTCTACATTGCTATTAAAGTTCCTTGCACGTCATGATCCCACATTCAAGTTCTAAAGAGTTCCTGGAGAATCTATGATCTTTTGTAGAATTTCAGGAAGCCCTAGACAAAATAGCCTAATGCTAACTCCCAGGAAAATGGAATCAGATTGATTACCTGTGCAAGTTGATGTCCACTGTAAGTGCTGGCACTGGCAAACTACCAATGGTCCAGCAACACCAGCTAATGAATCCCTACTAGAACCCTTTTCCAACCTGCTGAGGCTGAGCAATCTTGTCCTTTCTGCTCACCTTCCCTGAAATTCCCTCTGCCTTCCATGGTATAAATTAAGGGACTACCTCTTTCTCCATGAATACTGGCTATTTCTACAGCCCGCATCACCCTGTGACTATTTCACTTGGAACAAAGAAGGCAAGGGCCACATACAGCAAGTGACATCACTATTATTCCCATTACACCAGCCAAGAACCCAGGGCTCGCTCTTGATTCCCTTCATCACATCTCACATACGTGCATCAGGAATATATGTGAATGCTGGCTCTCCCTCCCTCTCTGAATGCATACTCTTTTCATTGCTAACATCTCAGTTATAGATGTATTTCTCCTTCTCACCTAGACACAACCGACTGCCACCTGTCTCACTGCTTCAGATCTACTATGACACATGACCAAAAGACAACCAACAATGGCTGTCAGATCCTTTACTGCCCTTCCCAGGACTTCATTTAATACTCTGATCAAAGCCTAAACAGTTTACAGGGACTCAAAAGGACCTCCCCAGGCTCAACTCCCCACCGTTACCTTTGTGACATCAAGGTATTTCCCTATTCCCTGCTTCTGGGATACATATTAGGCAACCTCCCACCTGGGGAATATGTACTTGCTGCGGGTTACTTCTCAATTAGAAATCTGCTGAAGCACTACTCTTCAGAAGCATCTGCAAGACAGTCTCTGGAGCCCCACCCCAGCACACCCTGAAACTCCCATCCTCCTGCTGCTCTGTCCCTAGTGTATCCTTGCCCATGGTGGGCATCATAACTGTCTCCCCAAGAATAAAGGTCACTATGCTTCTACTTCCTCTGTCTATCTCATCTCTAGGATATAAGTTTTGTGGCAGGAGGGTCTTCTGTGGATCTGTACCATTCGCCACGGCACCTCTAGGGCCTGGAACCAATCACATACTAGGTACTCGGCAAATAGACCTACAGAGACACCCCAAGAATACACATAAATCCATGCAATGACTACATCCACTAAAGGTTGGGAACTGGCTTTCAAATGAGGATCAGAAACAATAGTTTCCTTACCAACCTCTCACTCTGGCTGGATTAATATCACACACTGTCTTATTCAATCATCTTAATTCCGTGAATCAAGTTTTATGGCCCCCATGTTAAAGAGGCAGAAACTGCCGCATTGAACTTTTAAGCATGTTACCAAGATTTGCTGCAAATTTAAAAAAAAATCTTTTAGGATTAAAATTAACAAACAGGACCTAACTGACTCTCAGAATATCTCTGTCCATGTCCACTTCTGCCCCTAAGCAGTTTTTTTTTTGGGAAACAAAGGTTGCATTCCAGTGTATGCAGTGTATGCAAGTGGAGGACACTCCTTACTACACTTGTCCTGCCTTTAATCTCAATCATCTGAGAAGGCTGAGGCACGAGGATGTCAACCTAGATTTAGGCCTGGCCAATTCAGCAAGACTTTGTCTCAGAATCAAAATTTTAAAAATGGGTGCAGGCCTATAATTAGATCACTCTGGGGGGTGGGGGGACAAGGTAGGAAAATGGCAACTTAGAACCCAGGCTAGGCAATTTAGTGAATTAGTGACAGCATCTCAAAATTAAAATAAAAACTGGGCTGGAGAGGTAGCACAGTGTCAAGGGTCCTGGATTCAACACCTACGAGAGTGAGAGAGAGAGAGAGAGAGAGAGAGAGAGAGAGAGAGAGAGATTAAACAAGAATAATAAAAGTAAACCACTTCATTCCTAAAAAGATGAACACTAAGAGAATTTAGAATCTCAATAAAACTATTTCTAATGGAGCAGTGAACTCTCCTATAAGAAGAAGTAGTAAGGTTAACAACAGGCCCCAATATTTTTTTCTAATGTCTTTGTCCCCAAGGGCGAACAAGGAGGCAAAAATAACAGAGAGCTGCAAGGACGCGAGTGCATGACACCTCAATCTGGACATCCTCCACACTCTGTCTAGGAATCATCCTGTGTCCTTTAAAAAGGACACCTTGCCGGCCTGAGCAGTGCTCTGCTGCAGGGTGTAGCGGGGGCATTATTTTTAGAGCCTTAAGCAATCTGGGCCCTGTAAATAGAGATGGATCTCCTCTGTCTTCCATGGCCTATAAAACAGAAGGAGGTAGAGCAGGGAAAAGATGCACACAGGATAATAAGAGGGGTCATGGAGACTCAGCTGCAGGGCTCTGGCCAGAGAGGAGAGTGAAGAATGAGAATCAGAGGCTTTGTCTGCAATCACACAGCATTCAGAGGCAGGTCTGAAGCAGCCGCCTGGGAGTGTGGATGACAAATGGTTAACTCAGTTTCTCTCCTGATGAGCAGCTTCAGCTGCTCATCAATAGAATCTCCAGCTGATAATTATTAAGTGAAACTTGTGGCTGTATTTGCATATGTAAAGCACACTTCCCCCCCAAGCCACAATGGGAGGGAGAATGCACTTCCTGATTGTACAGCACTGGGGAGGTTCTGGTGGGGTGGGGCTCCAGCCTGCTTTGCATGTGCTTCTCCAAGCTAATCAAGCCAGATATTCAGCTGGAATAAACCCCACATCCCAAAAATATGCCATTTGTCAAAATCCAGAGCTCACATAAGAGACCTCTCTCCAGATCTGAGAGGGATGTGGCCCAGCACAATAAGCAACCCAGTCCATAGGGGCACGCAGGCACCGGCCCACACAAACACCTGGCTCCTTCCTCTCCACAATGGAATGCACAGTGAGCAGTCTCTCCTGAAAGAGTGCTCCTAGCCCCTTGCATACTCCTGCCACTTTTTAATCATTGCACCTGCCCATGAATATGCTTCCTACCCACAGGACAAGGGAGAAGGAAATGCCAATAGCATCAAGTTCCAAGCATCTGTTGGCTTGCCTCCGCCAGGACATTTACCTTGTCTTGCGAGGTGGCCTCTGAGTAGTGTTCTCTCTCCTCTGGCCACAGGAAAGGATGCTGTACATAACAGACAAAAGCCATCACTCTCTGGGTTATAATGAGGATGCTGTCTTTTATAAGACTTGAAAAATCAGGGACTTCAAAATACCGAAGTCAGCTGTAGGCTCCACCGGCTGATAGTAATAAGAAAGCCATGGAAGCCCAGGGAAGGTGTCTAAAATTTTGTGCATGGTGTTGAAATTACAGAAACAGACAGCAGGATATAATAATCATATAAATTGTTAATTCTGGGTTTCTTTCTCCTTGGTCAAGTTTTTGATTCTCCTGGTGCCTCACTGTTCTGGTTAGCATCTGGAATGCACCCCCAAAGCCTGTGTATCTGGAAGGTAACAGGATTACAGGCGTAAACTGGGTCAGCAGGTTCATCTATTGATGACTGCCTGTGCTGTTAGGAGGTGGGGCTGGTCACAGGGTACATGATCCAACAGGGCACAGCTTCCTCCCTGGCTCTGCCCTTCTGTGCTCTGCTTCCTGCCTTGCTGTGTCATGTGCTGCTTTCCTCCATTCCAGGCCTTTCAACCCCGGCAATGTGACTATGCGTGGACTGAGGCCTCAGAAACTGTGAGCTCAGACAAACCTCTTCTCCTATAATTTGTGGGTATCAGGCATTGTGTCCCAGTGATGAGAAAGTTAAGAAGAAGATATTGTCCTCATCTGTAACAAGGGAGGAAAAATTCAGTAGGATCTCTAATTCACCACCACCGCGGTACTGCATACCAGCTAAGAACATTTTATTTTAGTTTATACCATACGAATGTGCATTCATTTGACAACGAACTGATATGAAAGAGGCCCTGAAAGGACAAGCCAACTGATCGAAATTTTACATTATTTTTCTTGTATAAACGACAAAGAAATTGTCAAACACATTCAGTGTGAATTTCTTGAAAGTACAGGATAAACTTCAAAGACATTCTTGTGCTAATCAGGGAGCAGAATTCCTTTCATATTTTCATCCTCCCCTCCCCTTTTACAGTTGTCTTGCTTACATTTCATTTGATAGCTGCTTTAAGGCAATTTGCCCTTCGGCTGTTGTTCCAAAATATACAACTAAGTTTTTTTTTTTTAATAGAAACATTTCTTCCTGTACTGATATTTTACTGCTCTAAGTCACACTGAAATTATATTATATAATTATATGGTAAAGGTATGCTGTAATAAGTATGATGATATCTGGAAGTGACTGTTGCTGAGTTTACATTGTAGCTTGTGGGATCAGCAATGCCAGCTGGTCTTGGAAAGCAGGCAGATGGCTGGAATATTGAGCTTCAGGTAGACGTGGTATAGGCCTTGGCCAGGGGGAGTTGTCAATATGCCTGGTTATTAAATGTGTTCTTAAATGGAGCTAAGTTAAGAATCTTCCACTAAGCACTCAGTACTACTAGGAATAACAAAGCAGATGATGTGAAAGTTGTGTTTGACTTTATAAAATATGAAACAAGAGCTTAGTATGAGGTCTCAGAATTCTAACAGCTTACTACATTGGTTAAGTGACTGTTTCTGTAAACCATGGGTGCAGGCTCAGAAATAAATGCCACATGCTTCTAATAAAAGCAGAACTCCATCGCTTAGTAGAATGCCTGGAGCTGGGATGGGGCCGGTCTTCGTATGAGATGATGCTGGAAGAGAATCATCGGGGTTGTGTCCAGTCTACGTGACAGTGAGACCAGATGCCCACAGGCATTTGCTCAGTCCTGAGGATGTTGGGAGACGGATCCAGGAGAATCAAATCTCACCAGTGTCCGCTTTCTGTCACTGTGACATAACAACTTACATGAAGGAAACCTTTATTTTGGCTGACAGTTTCAGAGGTTTCATTCCACAGTCACTTGATTCTGCCATCTTTGGGACTATGGTGAGGCAGCATGTTGTGGTAGAAGCATGTAGCTAAGGAAACTGCTCACAAGGAAGCAAAATAAGAGAAAAAAAGGACAGAGGTCTAAATACCTCCTTCTTGGGCACAGTGTCAATGATCAACTTCCCCCCCACAAGGCCCAAGTTAGGAAAGATTCCACCGCTGCCCAGTAGCGCCACAACCTGGCGACTAAGCTTTCCACATATGTGCTATTATGGGATATTTAATATCTAAACCATACCACCAGCCCTGAAGCTATGTCCTAGTCCCTCAGATCGCTTCTATTACACATTTTCCTGCTGTGTATCACCTTTACTGGGGCAGTATGTAGTGCTCAATGATACAAAATGATGTATAGAAACATTTTCCCTGGCAAGAGAGTATGGTCATGAGATGGGACTTGAAGCATCTATCAAGACTCTCTAGCTGATCGCTGTTTTTCCAAATGAAACAGCGCAGCCAACTTTGAGTCCCAGAGCCCCAGCGTGTTATTGATGGTTTCCAGATCTATACAGGTACCACACTGGTGAAAAAAGACTCCCCTTTGCAGCAACTGAGCCCTGATAGAGGTGGGTACAGGAGGGTTTCCAGCTGTACTATCCTAGGGCAAGTAATTTAATACCACTGAGCTCCAATTCACCAGAAACAAACGTTTCTACCTACCTTACAGGGGTATATGAAATGGACTTTTTTTTTTAAATTTTGAAGCCAATAGAAAAGCACTAAGTGAAGTGAGAAATATTGTGGGAACAGAACTCAATGTTTTTAAGTGAAGATACAGGGCCTCCTTGGGATTATATTGCTATTACTGTTATTATTAGCCAAAGTTCATGTACCAAGTTATTTAATTTAGTGATAAAAGAGCCATCTGTGGTGGATTACAACACTATCTTCACATTTTAAGGATAAAACAACAGTGAAGCAAAGCAATGCCAGCAGAGCTCAGAAAAGCCATTTGTGTAACTGAAGCCCGCTGGAGGAAAGAGGCACCCCCCTCCTTGACATCCATCACGTTAGCAGTTCAAGATGTTTTATGTCACTGCCAAGAGGAGACACCCATATGAGCCAAGATGACAAGAGAGGCAACTGGTAGACCACCATGTGAGAGCAGAGACCCGAAGACCCTTCTCACTCACTGTAGTGTAAAACCCAAGGTCTGTTCCCTCACATAGGAGCTGGGTCCCCAAGCCTCCGTCATATCCAGATTAAATTACTGGAGCACAGCTGCATTTTCTAGAATGCTATAGTATGTTGGGAGTTTGAGCCATCAACAACTTAATTTATCTCACTTCAAAGGAAAGAATAAACGCATTTGAAACAACTTACACAATGCCTGAACCAAAGAGATATGCATATGGTCAGTGTCTCATCACATGAATAAATTCAAAAGACGCCAAATGACCTGCACTATAATTCACGAGGCTCTCTGCCTGAAACCAAGGCAGTCAGCTGTACATAGCCAAGGAACATAGGAGGTCACAGGACCCAAGAGACACTACACATCCCTATGGTCAAGTTTGCACGCACACACACAAAAATTACAACAAATGAAAAGAGACCTGTGTTCATCAGTCTGCCCAATTGGTAATGTTATTTTGATTTTCTGAAGTCAACCAGCTCATTCAATAGTGTCTGATAGTAGTTACTAGTTCACTCATTCAATGCATACACTTATGAAGCATCAACATGTGAGTTAGTCCTGAGTCCTCATTCCTCAAAGAACCTAAAGATCTGTAGGAAGAAACATAAATAAATATACAACTACAGTGCAAAGAGAAAGAGATAAAATAACAGGATTAAGGAATCATACAGAGGACTTTCTAGCTGAGTCTTAACAAATTAATGAATATTTCAATAACTTATCGTGTCCATACTGAAATAAAAAAGATGAGCATGAAGAAGCTGGATTGAGAAATGTGGTTAAGCAGGGGTCACAGCACAGCCAAAAGGTGAGAATCATGACTCCCAAGCTGTGTGCTGAGCTGCCCCACAGCGCCAAAGTTACAACATTTAAAATAATTTCCAAAGATGCAGAGCAATTGTCAGGATTTGCTGGACCCACCTCCAAGGATTCACTCAAAGCATCTCACCATTTCAACATTAGACCAATTCCTTTTGATGTCCTACTTCTGCAGAGATGGATTTTCCAAACTTGCTATGATAAGAAGCACTAACTACATGAAACTCAATGTGCAAATCTGTCTAATGTTGAGCCCAGGTTTGAGAAGTTGCACATGCCCGACAGGTACATACACCATAAGCAAAGTGGTTACTAAAGTTGAAATAATATTATTTTACTTTGAAGTTTTGTGTGCTCTTTTTTTTCAAGCAGCTAAAATACTGGGATATACATATTCCATAAGTGGAACTCTTAGGAATTTCATTTGGCCTATGGGTACTATGATCATTGAAGAGTTTATGTCAACTTGAGGCACTTAGGAAACACACCCAGATTAAAGCTTACAGGTGTGTCTCTGAGTGATTTAGCCAGCAAATGAGGAAAAAACACCCATGTCAGATGTGGAAGGCCCAATTGGGAGCTCGAACTGTATAAAAGGCAGGAAGCAGAAAGATTGTTATAGTTTTTCCTTCTGGAAAAGCACTTGCCTTCACAATTATCTATAGACTCTGACTTGCTTGCTACACTCCACAGATCTTCATCATAGATCATCTCTAGTCTTGACTTGCGCTTGTCTACCTGTTGCCCATCTTTATTCTCTGGTCTTTGCCATTGTTCTTTGAACAAACAAGATCCTCTGCAGACTCTCACTAGCTGTCCTGCAGTACCGCATGTTCTACCTTGTGGATGAACAGCCAACACTCTCCAGCTCTCGTACATGAAGGCTGCCATCTTGGACTGTATCTCTCCTCAGACTTGTGAGCCCTCCAAATGCATCCCTTTTTCTTATGCTGTCTATCAATTTTGCCTCTTGTAGAACCCAAACTTATACAGGTACCACAGCAAGAGCACCAAGAAATAAGAACATGTCGAATCTTACAGATGGAGACCAAAAGAAGTGCTGCTTACAAGGAACCCAAAGCATCCTAATATGACTAAGATGAGGCAGAGGAGGGTGGTGGGTGAAGCTGTGGGGTGAAGGTTCAATGAGGACCAGTGAAAGAAAACGCTAGAAAATAATGCAGGTCAGAGAAGGCATATTTAAGAAGCTGGACTTTCTCCTTAGGCCACCAGGTGCCGTAAGAAGTAGAATTTGGGCAACGTTATTTAACTTTCACTGGACTTCCTTTGTCTCCAAGGACCTGTACCTCTAACCTATTGTGCAGACACACATTATCAAGTTTTCACAGAGCAAGGTGAAAGCCACACGAAGGCCCGCAGTCACTGCGCATCCACTGAGCGGATGTGAACGCCCTGCACACAGTGTAAAATGCCTGACTGCAAAAAGGCCTCATACTCCAGTGCTGATCACACACACGTGGTTCATGTTCCAGAAGGATCAACCTACAGCAAAGTTAACTTCACCACAAAGTCCCCGTGGAAGGGTATCAGTATATCCCACCGTTCTTCCACGCTATTACCAGATCTATGCTCAGGATAGCTACAGAATCTTATTTTCTTGCTCCTAAAGAGCAAAGATAAGAAGAGAAAGAGCTATATTGTGAATTATGAACTCGGCCACTTGATCAGGTATCTGATTTGTTCAGCCTGTACAAACGATGCATGCTGTCTGTCAATTCTCCAATGCATCTCTCAAGGTTTTGTTTTGTTGCCTATATTGCTTTTGTACGACCTTTATTATTTTTTGGCAGTACTCTGGATTGAACCCAGTGCCTTCACACTGAGCTATATCTCCAGACCTTTTAATTTTGCTGTTGTTATTGTTACTGTTCTTGTTTTGAGACAAGTTTTAATGAATTTATTAGTTGCCCAGGTTGCACTCAACCTTGTGATCATCCTGCCTTGGCCTCCCAGAGTGCTGGAACATGTAATTTCTGCATGTGTCATTTGATGTAAAATATACTGAAAATGTATCCCCTAACGTATTTTATATGCAAATGTTTCCTCGAAAATATTATAATTAGGAGAAATTTACTGCTTGGCATTAGGTTTTTATTGATCTAAAGTTATACTGACTATATATCATCTGTTTTGGTTTGGATCTGGTTTGTTCCACAATGGTTTATGCAATGGAAGCATAATCCACTACACCATGTAAGATTCAAAGGTTGTAGAACCTTTAAGAGGCACATACTAGGAGGGGCAATGAGGTCATAGGGGCACCACCCTTGGCAGGGGTTAATACTATCCAATGAATGTCGATCTGTTCTTATGGAATTAGACTGGTTAGTGTGACGGAGAGTTATTATATGTGAGTTTGTCTTTCTCGGTGGGCACTTGCTCTTTATCCCTCTCTTTTTCCCCTTCTCTCTCTTCCCCTCTTTCCTTCTTTGCCTCTTCCTTCCTCTCATTTACACTCTTCCTCATCCGAAAGCCTCCCTTTTGCAGTTTTCCACTATGAGCAGAACCACCATCAGGTGGTTCAGGTGCTCATCACAACCAAGTAAACGCTGGTGCAAATGCCCTTGAACTTCTGCACCTCCAAAACCCACAGGTAAAATAAATTCCCTCCCTATGACACAAAAAATACTCAGTCTCGGGTATTCTGTTGTAACAGCAAAAACAGACTATGTAATCACCCAATTTATCTGACAGTTTCAAATACTGGAAAAGAGCTAGGCATCAGGTCATTGCAAATTGTCACATCCACCTTCTTAGGTTAATTATTTCCTAGAAAGAAAAGAGTAGAGAGTTATTGTAAATGTTACCCAAAATAAGTGCACTTAAGAACTGATAGAGGTACCACTTGCATCTCGGGCTCATTCTGATTCCCTGGACCAAAACTGGTCAGCGGACCAGTCCCAAGATCTTCTTCTGAAGACCCTACAGCACAAAAACTGCAGGAAAAAAAAGTTAGACCATCCATTAACCCTTCATTTTATTCCTTAGATTTCTACAAAAAGAAACAAACTCTTCCAGAGCCACACATGACCCTGCCCCTTGCCCTGCCCCCACCTTCTTTGGGAAGAACAGTGTTATATTTGATTGGCCATTCTGTGTGAAGCACCTGGGCAAGCTCAGGTGGCCATATAGTTCTTTCTGGGTGCCACAGGAACTGGGCAAGGGGAAGCCCACATTCACTATGCCACTAAGTCTAAGTTGGATAATGTAATGAGTCTACCTTCTTGAGATAATTTCTACAAGCTTTCAACAAGAAATAGTATTTTGATAGGTCCTGTGTTTTATCTTTCACACCGTTCCAGTCTCAGATATCAAAAAAGAGATATGGCTTATTGATCCTTAAAACCAGAATTCTAGAAATAAGCTTCAACAACAAATCAGTTGACGGTGGATTTAATAAGCCACAAATCCACATTGCGTAAGAATTTATTTGGCAGCTATTTAAGCGCAAGACACTATGTGAGTGCTGGGAATACCTGGGGAAAAGGCCAACATGGACTCAACCTGTACACTATTTTCTAGGGGTCCTCTGTTGCTGAGGTATTTAGTGACAAGCAGGATAAACATGAGATGCTGTCAAGGACTGTGTTCAGAATCTCTGTTAGTAAGCAGCCACACTAGCTCATCAAGGTTGACACCCAGGAACCAACACACTTGACATGCCACCCTCCTATGTTCCCACAGCACATCCACCATGGCTAACCCACCACAAAGTGCTAGCCATTCTGCTTCATCCATCGCCTTTAAGGTCATCTGGATCCTTTCACCTCAGCAGCTTCTCCACACTCCGAACTCATATCCGTTCCCTTCCTGGCTGTTGCAAATTTCCAACTGGCTCACTGGCATCGTTTCTAAAAATTATTTTTAATTGTGGTAAAAATACATGTAATGTTAAATTTACCATCTTCAACATTTTCAATTATAGTTCAGTTGAATATATTCATTGTTGTGCATCCATTACCACCACTCATCTCCAGAAGGCTTTTTGATTTTGCAAAACTGAAACTATCTATACCCATTAAATAATAATTTCTCATTCTCTCCTCTTTCCATTCCCTGGCAACTAGTGCTATACTTTCTGCCTTTGAATTTGATTACCCTAGAAACCTCATATAATTGGAATCTTGCATCATTTGCCCTTTTGTAACTGACTTATTTCATTTAGTATAATGTCCTTGACATCCATCCATCTTTTCCCCAAAGCATTCTCAACACAGCGGAATCCAGTCAAAGTACTAATCTCACCAAGGTGTCCCTCCTTGGGAACCTTTTCATTGCTGAGAACTTACCAAAGACAAAGATAAGTCTTCTTCACATGGCCAAAGGCCACACATACCCAGCTATAATGACCTCCTTATAAAACACCTTCCCTCTTAACGCTCCCAGGTAAGAGGTAAATGGTCCTACCCATTTTCCTACTGCCAGAGCCCTGCTGGGACCCTTTGCACAAGCTTCCAGGTTGTTTGCCTGATTCACTCCTACACAGGCTTCAGAAACTGCTCATGGCCTTCAACTTCAGGAATGTCCCTAACACATGTCCTTCCTTGGTGATGGGCTGGCTGTCATGACAGTATGAGTTTCTCTCTGTGCAATAGAGTCACAGCAAAACCAAAATCTATTAGTAGTCTCAGAATGTCTCTCTTGTGTTGGCTGTTAAGTTTGGAGAAGTGGCACACATTTTTTGACTTCCGTTCCCTCCATAGCACCTACTGTATTACTAACATAAAGGAAGGTGCCAAAGAGATGTTTGTCTGTTGGTTGGTTGCTTGGTCTAAAAAATGAATGCAGTAGTACAACCTAACATAAGAGAGGATCAGGAAGGTGAGATCTGATATAAGAAGAAGAATATATGGCTGGGGAAAATGGGAGAAATAGAATATTCAAGAGAGAAGAAAAGGACAGCAAAGCCCCAAGGGAAGAAAGATATTGGCAAAACTGGGAACCTGGAAAATAAACACCAATGAATAAAATACAGGCCTGACTGCACGCCACAGAGGCAATGAGAAAGGAGACTTCATGGTGGAACTAAAAGACGTGGCCAACAGTAGCTTCTTGAAGACTTCAGATCCAAGGAAGTTCTATTATAAATCTGAGGAACCTATCTGAGGATTTATCTCTATATCACCTTCTAAGACCCATTCTCTCACGCATGGATTATGTATAGGACATTAATCCCAATGGTCTTGTATGTTTCATTTCAATACTCCCAGCAGTTCTGTGCAGGATACCTTTCTTTCAGTTTAGAAAGCAGCAAATGAAAGCTAAAGCAAATTAAGTGATTGGCCCATGCCATTCTGCGGGTAAATGAAAGGGCCTAGCGTTTGGACAAAGTTATGTTTCCAAAAAAAGAAAGTAAGGCTCAGAAAATTTATATATTTATGCAGAACCACTCAGATTGTAAGCAACAGAGCCAGGATCTGAAATCAGGGCTGGGCACTTCATACTTGGGTGCTGTTCAGCATGTCACATGGCCAAGTGCTTAAGAGAGGAGGTGGGACCCTTCGTGAAAAGGGGAGGGGAACATGACAAAGCAATCCTCAACATGGAACTGCTCCATGCTGTGAGTCTGCCAAACCCACGGAAGCAAAGCACAGGCATTCACTCAAATTGGCCCAAGGAAAAGAATGGTTTACCAAAAGCACAAGGAAACTGCACAGGAACAGAGCACTCTGATCTTGAAGAATATGCAAACTCAAAGGATGGCAAGACAGTTATCCATCCACAGAAAACTCTGACTCCACCTCCTTGTCTACATTCCCCTTCCTCCCTTTTCTCTTATTTCTCTCTGTCAGCCCAAGGGTCCCTAACTCCGATTTCTGCTGTCTCCTCCCTCGCCTGCAAGCTGACATCATCTTTGGCTCACTGAGGCCCACATCACATCTCACAGACTCCTGTCAGAGAGGTACCACCGCCTTGATTCAGCTACTACTTCTAGGGCCACAGCTCAGTGTCTTGGTGTCTCTGCCCAAATTCTGAAGGTGGAGAATCCAGCTGGTTACTAAACAGCACAGAACAGAACAGAAAGGCAGTGGTTATGGGTCGACTCCGCCACAACCAAGGATGAAATGGTTGCAAAGGGGCAAACACATTTAGGAATATGGAAGTTGATAACAAAGATCAGTGCTGGAGAGGCAAGCACGTACACTGACTTGGCTACAAAAAGCAAGACTGGGATCTCCAATCTGAAGGACGCAGAAGACAAATCCAAGGAAGCCAGCCAACTGGAAATCAGACCACGCTTGCAAAAATTACTTGAAGGAAGTGGGATGTGTTCACTCAGTTAGGGATGCATCTAGAGGACCTGGAGCAGGATCAAATGGGAGTGATAAAAATTACCATATAGATGAAGAATGCAATATGCTGAACTATAAAAGTCTAATTGGGGGACCCACTTACTTTATGAAAGGCATTTTTATCCTGACAGCTGTGAAAACAGTCTTTATTTAAGATAGAGGATGAAGGAACAAGAACTGACACAGGAACTCCTTGTTGACTTGATGAGATGGATATTCTACTAAGAGTTGCTCAAGAGTGCCACGAAGTACCTGAGTCAACACAGACAATGGGATATAAATCGTCACCCTTGTGTACACAACACAGGGAGGGGAAGGATCCTTCGCTTTGCGTGTGATTACACGATGGAGGTGTGAGAATAGGAAACTTCCCCATTGTCTTTGATTTCTTTCTCCGAATGGTCCTTAAGAGACACGAACATAAATTCTCAGCTCAGTTTCTACTTTTAGCACCAGCACCATAACCAGCTAATTCTTCCCCTGCTGCTTCTCCAGGCTGACCTAGATCTCTCTGCATTTCTTAATGGCATGCTGAGATCTGAGCAGAGTGTGATTATTGTGACGTATTCTCCATAAACCTGAGCACTGCGCACCAGGACACGGAACCCTTCCAAACTGCCATGCAGAAGAGACACATCTGCGGCAGTTTTGCCTCATGGTGGTTTAGACATCACTGTGAGAGCCGAGGTGACCTACTACCTATCTAAATTATTTTCTTGATGAAAGAGTAAAACCACCAGAGAACTACTGTCAATGGATCAAGGCAGTGATCCTGAATCCTAAGTGCACAGTGCATCTTCAGAGCTCTGCACGAAAACCTCTCCCAGAACCCTATCCCCAATACCCCAATTCAGCAGATTCAGGTTAGGACCCTGAAGTAACTGAACTGCAGAACTTTGCAGATGGTGCTGTCACCGAATCAGCACTGAGACCTAAGAACTCAGAGAACAAACTCTCATAAGGATATGCAAGCAGCTTAGGCAAAGAGGGAAAGAAGAGGGGTCAATGCACTCGTTTGCGGGGACAAAGTGGGCTCTCTGGAACGGGCATAAGCGACTGGCAGAGGAGGGAAGAGGGGCTGAGAACGGGGCCCACGGGGATGACGGAAGAGGGGCTTCACCTCTGCCTTAGGTGCAGGGAAGATCTAAATAGACTGGCTTCAACTCGTTTCTTCCAAATCATGTATCGAAAATTGACCCAGGAATAGAATGCCCTGAGGCTTTGAATGGGAAAATGTCCCTGGAAAGAAATTTTCCAGGCCCGAGTGCATATGTAATGTGACAGAAGATTCTGAGAGTTCCACCATGTGTGGAAACAAACAGGCTCTTGCCTGATGGCTTGCCCATCTCTTAGGTACCAGGATTCACCCCCAAATTGGGCATAGGGACGAACCTGTGGTCTGAGTACTTGGAAGGCTGGGACTGCAGGACAGTACAGGTGCTCAGAGCCAACCTGGACAACAGAATAAGACCTCCTTTCAAAAAAAAATAATTCCCAAATACCTCTTCAGGGCATTTAAAAAAATAACTCCCTTTCCCCAAGATACATTCTAGAACTAAATCCGTAAGTAGGTAGTAGTTAAGTAGCATCTACCTCTGATAGAGCGCTCCTTCCTCAACCTCCCTAGGGCTGACTCTCACTTCCACAAGGCTTCGCTCAAGTCTCGCCTACTCTGTGATGTCCCCCTGACTGCTGTACTTCAGATGGCCTCTCCAATACCACTGCCTACTCTTCTTCATAGCACATACTTGATATACTATCATTAACATTTGTTTACTATGTACCGCTTTCATTTATATGTAAAGTACCCAGTATCAATGCCTCCCTTTGCTTTGCTCATTGCTTTGTCTCTGGTGTCTACAAAAGTGTCAGAGAGAAAATCGTCAAATTCACAGAATGAACACTGAATGCTTGAGACAGTCTTCTATGTCCTGGTCCCTCTGCATGACATAGGGCATGCGGATTAAACTGTCCATCACAAGTTTATATGGTGAATTCTTAACCCTCTGCAGTTCAGAATGAGACTGAATTTGGAAAACAGGCTCACAGTAGATGTAATTAGATAAGACGGTGTTAAGAGCGGAGTGGGGTGGGCCTCTACTCACAACTGACACCCTCCTAAGAAGAGAAATGGGGACACCAGGAGCACGCAGGATGAACGCTGCCCACATGAACATTAGACCTGCCCAGTTACAAAGTTAGGAACTTTCTACAGACCAGGAGCAGCTCCTTTGCTAGGGCCCTCAGAGGAGTATGGCTTTGCCAGGATCTAGATTCCAGCCTCCAAAGCAGAAAAGCATAAATTTCTATTGTTTAAATGTCCATTGTTACAGCACCTCCAGCAAACTGATCTACAGGGACTTGAAACCAAAGCAACTGCATTCTGGTCTAAAACTACTTATGGTTCTGATTCAAGCCACCCAAAACAATGTGCTGCAGCTCTCATAATTATGGTTTGTAAATCAGAGCCCCTTGAAGTCAGTATACACTGGTAATAGGCGGAAGAGGCAGATGACCTCTTCCAAGTAAAACCACTCGGACAAAAGCCATGCAGGCATTTTTAAAAAAATCTTTCAACCATGTCTTGCCTAGACCTTTAGGACTCCAAAAGAGGAAAGAATGAGAGGACCTTCCACATAAATAACATGTCTATATTGATCAAAGTTTTCTTTTTTCCCCCCTTTGGTTTAATTTTACTTATCTTTTATTTGTTTGAATGCTAGAGACTGAACCCAGGGCCTTGCACATGCATCCCCAATCTTGATTTCTCATTTTGGGGCAGGATTTATGTTGTCGTGCTGTCCTCAAACTCACAATCTTCTTGCCTTAACCTCCCAAATTGCTAGGATTCAATATACGCACCAACATGCCCTGTGATCAGGTTTTATTTCCATAAAAACTACTGGAAGACATCAACTTTCACTCCGTCCATATCAGACTTTTGGAAATGTTATGAAAAACCACCTCACCAGCCGCCATGCCATCCTCCTAGACTCCCATGAACAGACTGTTGGCTTTTGGGAAGGATGAAGCCGCCCATGAATGCAAAAGGTGCAGATCGTCCTTGTGTCTATCAAGAGAATCCTGACTTTCAGATGTATCCTCGAGACACTCCCCAGAAGGCAAGTCATTATTCCAACTCACATGTCTTCTCAGAATATCCCCTTGTCATCTGCTTTCCACAGAAACTGAAAAGATGATGATGTTGGAAATGTCATATGCCTGTTATGCAGAAGTGAAATCAAAGTGCTCTTTGTGCTAAATGTGATGGCCGTGGCACTTGAAATCCAGAGTGTAAATGTTATTAGAACCCTCTGCCATCACCCACCCAGTTATCAGCTGGAGGAGGTTGCAAAGACAGATTCAGATTTCTTAATTTTGCCACTTATTTTTTTCCTTGTTAATTTAAAAATATCACGGTGTTTTAATTGCACTCAATTTAATGTACTATACCTGCCAGTTCCAACACACTTCATTATTTATATTGCTGAAAAAGCACTTAAAAATCAAATTGCATAATTTGTACTTGTATATCTTTAAGGTAGATTTATATCTGAAACTGTCGTAGAGCTGTGGCAGCACTGCTCTGAATATTAAATTTGAAGAAGTTGTCACCCCTCAAACACTCCCAGGGAATAACATGAATGGGTCATTAGCTATTTGTTCAGGAAGCTATTGGAGCAAGAACTGAAATGTTAATTCACAGCCTTAGTTCTCAGGAGCAAGAGACCAAGGACTATATGGCCAGGGTTCAAATCCCAAGTAAGCTATTAGCCTCAGGTGTCCTCAGGCCTTTAGTAAATGTTTTGGGCCTCAACTTCCTCCTCTGTTAAATGGTAGCAAAGGTGAAAATAGAGAGCACTGTAAAGCTCTCAGAATGCTACCTGGCATGCACTAACCACTTGCCAGAGCCAGCATTTTCTATATAATCATTATCATCACTTGTACAATAACACTAATTGTTATTATTTCACTTTAATATTAGCATGAAATGGTGAAACTGACCTCTCTAAATCTTCCTTTGCCCTTGTTATTTTTCAAGTGAAAGAGTGTGCTGGGTTTCCTGTTTTCAATAAGTGCTCGCTAATTTGAAATTGCCACTTTGGCAACATCCTTTTAAAACATTTGCAGAAGCAGGGCCCCTGTCGTTCAGTGGAACCCAACCTCACAGTCACTTTTTCACCTGTTTTGACAGTCATGCTGGTCCCAAGTAGAAAACAACACTAGCTTTCTTGAACTAACGAGAGCATAGCAAAGTGATAGTTAGAGCCAAGGCCAGGGGTCAGGTACAGTATGGTGGGATGCTCGCTGTATGGAGTGCAGTGGCAGGAAAACCAGCCATGGTGTGGCATGTGGACATTCTCAATGGCATATCACAGAGACCCTCCCTGATGCTGGGAGGGTAGCGCAGTATCCCCCTGAACTTATTTAGTTGGGAGATGTGTATTAGAAATTATTATATACGTTTCTTACACACATTAAGAGTTTACTTAAGCAATCTCTATGCAAAAGTTGAAATAAACTATTATTTAAGTTACATTATAATGAAGATAATTTACAGCAGTCTGAAAATTTTGCACCTTGGAAAAGATTGCATAATAACTACAACTGGAGAAACTTACCCTACAGGATGAGTGATGGGGCCCTGACCTCTTCCCTGGTCTCCTATCTTCCAGATGCTCTACCCTTCTTCAGAGCACCCCATTGTCTTCCCTGTCAACCAGGCTTCTACCAATTCCCAGCGAGAGGCTCTCCCTCAACTTCAGATCTCCTCAGAGCTCCCTCCACTAACACATGATGTCCTGAAGTTGTGCTCACTCGGCAGTGTTTTTTGTTTGTTTGTGTCCTAGGGATGGAGTTCAGGGCCTTCGTAGCGAGCTATAGCCCCAGGACTTTATTCTTTATTATTGTTTATTATTGTTATTTAGTACTAGAGACTGGACCCAGGGCCTCTGCACCAAGCTACATTCCCGACCTATCTCTTATTTTTATTTTGAGACAAAATCTCAAGAAGTTGCTAAGCTGTTTTTTCTAGGGCTCAAACTTCTGATTCTCCTGCTTCAGATTCCCAGAGTGCTGAGATTACAGGTATGTGAGACCACACCCAGTTAAGCAGTTTTCTTGACTGGTTCTACTTCCCTCATCATGTTTCAATCTCAGCAATGATCTCTCATTGTGAAATCCTTTCTCAATCTCTGAATAGCTGGACTTCCAACCACTAACACAATGGCTGGCGTACAGCAAAAGCCGGGTGAAATATGTTGGTGAATATCACTTAGTGTGGGCCTGACATTCTATGCTTGTAACAATAATGTGTAAACCCAAGAGAACAGAGACTTATTTCACTGAGGCTCAGGAGATGAATGGACCATGTCACTGGCAGGGAGCAGAGCCAGCAGCTCTAACCCATGTGTCCTGACCACAATCCATTATGCAATCTTAACAGTCCTGATGATGACAGTGATATTACCAATGAAATAATAATTAATAACATAAACTAAGTGTCTCCCAGATGGCAAGCATTATTCTAGGAACTATGCACTTTTAACTTAGTTTACCCCCAAGATCTATGTTCTTAGTTTCTTCCAAGATGGTAAATTATGTATGTCAACCTGACAGAGCTACCATGTTCCCAGACATTTAGATGAACATTATGAGGTTATTTCTGAGTGAGGTTGACATGTGAAGTGGGACAGTGAGTAAAATAGATCCTTTCTCGAATGAGTGGCTTTATCCAGTCAATTAAAAACCTGATTACAGAAGAAGGGATTAGTAAAAGGGAGCCCAGTTTTCCTTCAACTTTGAGCTGGAGAGTTGCTCTTTTTCTGACCTTAGGCTTAAAAGGAATCATAGTACCCCCTGGGTCTTGAGCCTGGAGGCTTTCAGACAGAAAAATACCATTGGCTATTCTGGATATCTAGCTGGCCCACTGCAGAGCTCTGGACTTCTCGGCTTCCAATATCACATGAACCAATTCTTTACAAGAAGCCCCTTCATTCCGTGTGTGTGTGTGTGTGTGTGTATGTGTGAGAGAGAGAGAGAGATAGAGAGAGAGTCTGAGGATGTAGCTCTGTGACAGAATGCATGTCTAGCATGTGTGAGACATAAATTTTGAGGGTTTGACCTCCAATACCAATAGGATGGATGGGTAAATGACAGACAAGATTCTGTTTCCTTGGAGAACCAGGCAAATACATCTTCACTTTGAAAGGGATAAGGGAAACTCAGAAACAGAATGTGCCCAAAGTCACTCAGGTACTAAATGTGGAGATGAAATTTGAAGAGGTGCATGCCTCTTCCTCCCCACAGGCTGCCTGCACAATGCCAGGACATCAAGGGATCCTTTCTGGAGCCTCTGCAGAGTACTTCTTGAATTCAGAAGTACCAGGATGGACACTGAGGGTTGTTGCAGGTTGAGTACCAATGAAGTCTAGTTAACATTAGCTTTCTTGGTGTGTCTAAGGGTGGTAATAATGGCCAACTAGCAGCAAGACAGTCAGTTGTGGCAGCAGTAATGACCATACTGCAGCAGGACCACACAGCCTGAAGCTGTCCTTGGGCATGCCGGCCCACGGAGGGGGTATGCTGCCAGTTACCCATTTTGGTATGTTAACATAACAGTTTTACAGGGAGCAGCACTTTGCTGAGATTGGAAGCAAGATTTAGCACCAGTTGTTCTTGCCTTTAATTTAGCAGCATCACCAACCACCACAGGCTATGTTCACAGGAATGTGGATGGGTCTGGGGAGGAAGAAGTATTCTGCTGTAGATTTCTCCTCCCTAGAATTCCTACTCTCTGGGATCTGCTGCCTTTCCTGCCCAACATCTCCACAGCAGACACTCAGAAAACAAACGTATAGAGAACCAAAGAGGACCAGGATATAATTTTTTCAGGCCAGTGAGGGTCTAGAAATAGGCTAAAACTCATGATCTGTTTTATATCCTTTACTCCCCTGACTCAAAAGGCCAATATTTACCCTCAAGAAACAAGACAGATAGAGGAGAAACTCCCATAGAGGACATTCTGAGAGCATTTTCCTTTAGGACCAACCTGGCATTTCATTCACTTCCCCATCAGCCCTACCAATTAACAAGGGGATAATCCATTTAGGGACAGGTAGTGGCTGCTACAGCCCCACAAGAAACTGCAGAAATCCAATACCCTGTTCATTAGGATCAAGAGTATATAATGACAGTACCTCATTAATATATCAAAGATGAAGTGTCACCAAGTCAGCCAAAGTACAGCTAAGAAGCCAAGAACTTACTGCAATATATAACTCAACCCTCTCTTCCATGTGATCTTCTACGTACATGCAGGATACCAGACCAATTCTGTCTTTCCCACAGCAATGTTCTCTCCATGTCTCCCCCACTTTTCACGCAAAGGCTTTGTCAGAACTTCCTGTTCCCTTTCTTGAAGATGCTGATAAACGCCTCATGAGGCTCATGGAGTCTGTACTTGGAGGACTTCTGCATGCTTGCCATGCAGAAGCCAATCACACTACTCCAAAGTCCTAACAAAGTTCCCCAGAGATGACAGGAAACAGAAACCCAACCAATCAGAATCTGTCCTAATATCCTCTCACAAGGACAAGATGAGAATGTTGCCCCAGTGCCAGGGGGCAGGTGGCACCAACTCTAAAGATGTGAACCACAATGGGGACATGAAAATTCAGGATACCTGGAAATTCCTGGGTGACATGTTTGACAAAAGTGCTGGTGCGTGTTTATATACGTAAGGACCACAAAGCAATTTAGCCTGAAGTGCTGAAAGCAGCTCCTCCCAGAAGCATCTAGGAAAGCATGTGCAGTTCCTAAAAATATGAGTTTGAGTAACACCTGCTACTCATATTCAGCGTTATGTCCCTGATACTCACATTACGGAACCCAGACACGCCCACCGGGGGGACGTGGAAGACAGGGTGTTCTATGTTTGGCACAGCAAAGGCAAAGTCACACAGCAGTTCCCAAAGCAGATGCGGGAACAACAACACCCAAATCAACGGTAGGTTTGTCAAAATACAGATTTTTTTTTGAGGCAGTGTCTGTTTTGCATTGCTACAACAAAATATCTCAGGATGTATACTTTATAGAGAAAAGAGATTGTTTACCTCGGAGTTTTAGGGGCTCAATGTCCAAGATTAGGGGGTCCCATCTGTCTGGCCTCTGATAAGAGGCACCTGGCTGCATCACAGCATAGCAATGGCACGACAGGACATGAATGCGTGAGAGTGTTCATGTAGACAGAGAGGCAGAAAGAGACCAAGGAAGGCGCCAAACTTGCTCTTGTGTAACTATCTGTCTCTTGGGGAACCAGTCCTTTTCTGTGAGACCAGTACAAAGGAATGGTCCTGACACAACCACTTCTTACTCGGCTCCAGGATCTCCAAGGACTAAACAGCCTTCAATCCTACTGCACTGGGGACCAAGCTCAGGGCAAGCGGTACCTAAACATCATCATGGGCTACACCACACACTCATTCTGAGCCAGCCAGAATCTCAGGCTTGTGCACTTTTAAGCAACTTCTTAGGTAGTTTATTCTTACAAAGCCTGGGAACACTGTGGCACAGTTAGGAGATCAGAGACAAGTGGATTTTTATTCTAGCATTTAAAATAATGGTAGTTTTACTGAAAGTCCCCTCATGTAAACAGTGTCCCAGTGTGGGTTTAGTAGACAGACTCACATGCAAACTCTAAGGGAACAAAGGAAGGACCCTGATATCATCAAGTAAATAGTTCACATTCTCATGTGATTTCCTCCGCTGTAAAATGTGGCTGATCAGAGCACAGCCCCACCTGCTCGAGTGAGATGCAGTCAGGAGACAGGGATAGAGAGCAATTAGCAGAAGACCTGGCACCAGATCAGTGCTCAACAGGTGACAGATGTGTCTATGAGAGCATCTATCGACCTATCTATCTATTATATAGAGAGGACATATAAATTAACTGAGTGTAAAAACAAACCCAGCAAAACGTAGAGCACTCCATCAGCTGCTATCTTTCTTCATGAACATCTGAATCTTTAAGCCATCCAAAGGTTCATAGGTCAAGCACAGGTTTACAGCTGACTCCCTGGTAAATAGCTAAAAGGCCCTGGGACTCACTCCACTTGTCCCTTCAGTCCTCCCTGACATATCCAAGGCACTAGGAATCCCAGAAGGATGGCACATATCCCACATCTGATCATTTAGGACCACCTCCAATTGGATCACCAGGGTCTAGATCAGCCACCTCCAACCTGGAAACCCCAGGGGCCTCTCTCCTCACCTCCCTGATTCCCAGAATGAACTCTTCCTTCAGGCAGTGCTCTCTCCCAACACCAGGTCCTTCTCTGAGCCCAGTGCTGCAAGCTGCCAGATTTAGCAGACAAAAATACCAACTACCTCCAAATCAAACAATTATCTGTGGTTTATCTGAAAGTCAAATTTAACTGGCCATTCTGTGTTTTATCTAGTAGTGTGATGTGAATGGCTTGCCACTGGCACTAAGGACAAAGCTGGTCAGCATCTGTGGCACCCCACACTACTGACATCAGTCCAACTCTGTCACTGCCCCTTCCTCCTTGCTGTCTTTTGTGCTTTTTTGTGATGTAACAAGATGAGGACTTAAACACAGCAGAACATAGCTGATTCTGAGTACCAACTCTTTGAGCCAGACTTCCTTGGAGGACAGCCTAGCCCTAATGCCCTTTCTCCCTCAAAGTCTACATAAAAAGCAGAGTTAGGCAGAGCCGCTTGCCTCGCGGACCTGGAATAATGATGAAATAGGGGATCAGGGACTTGGTGGGCCTCTGGTATCTAGGAACAGTACTGGAGCATTCTCCACTACTCTATGCTCGGATTTTTAGAATCCAAATCCCTTATGCTTTACACTGTTTTGAACCCAGTCCCCTGGCTCCAAAGGCTGTGTACATTCAGCAACTTTCCCTGGCCACATCACGCTTCCCGTCTTACATTTTGGTCTCCTTGTAAGCAAGTGGTAGAGTGGCTCAGCAAGCCTCCCAGACTGACCACAAGTGCTGCTCAGCACCTGTCTACTTCTATGTCTGATTCCTAGGGCATGCTGATTGGCCCCATCGTCCTCATCCCACCTTCCCAATTTTTCGAGGAACACAGAACCCTCCTATGCTGACTGCCCCCAACCAGTCTGGTCCACACTGTGCCAGGTGTTGTGACTTTCCTGAGCACACAGGAAAATGTAAAAACACTGCATTAGGCATCAAGCCCTGGTTTAAAGCTTCAAGCAGGTAAACTAAAAATTATAGTTCCCACAGTAACCATCCCTCTTCCTATCGAGCCCATATTTAGAGCTAGGTGTCACTGTATGGGCTGACAGATTTACTGCCTCCCTCCCTCCCTCCCTCCCTCTCTCTCCCTCACTCTGTGTGTGTGTGTGTGTGTGTGTGTGTGTGTGTGTGTGTGTGTGTCTGTGTGTGTCTGTGTGTCTGAGTTATAAGGCACACAAAAATTCCATCTTGGAACTGGTGTGTGCTGGACCAGTCAAGTCTGTATAGCACAGTCCCTTCTGCTCCTGCCAGTCTATGTCCCAGGATCAATCATGCGGCCACAGAAGTTCTGGGACGTATGCAGCAAATATCAAAAGAAAACAGAGAGAAGACATGATGAAAAAGAAAGAAGAAAAGGCATGCATGGAACAGAGTAAAAGCAGGAGACACTTGAGAGCACAAAATTAAAAATAAAAAGGCAAAATGGGAAAGGGGTAGTAAGAAGAGGGGATGTATCAGGGGGTGTCAAAAGCAAACAAGACAAAAGAAAGGAGAAAAAGATCTGGATCCGATACCCCAAAGAAGTCAGAAGCAGAAGTATAAGGAGAAGAAGAAAAACAAGAAAATGAAGGACGAAGATATGAAAGAGTGAGTCAGACTCAGAAGGTTAAACATCAC